>PITA01004043.1:0-129381 GCA_004023965.1 Spilogale gracilis
GCCATTTGCAATGACGTGGATGGAACTGGAGGGTATTATGTTGAGCAAAATAAGTCAATCAGAGAAAGACAATTAACATATGATCTCTCTGATATGAGGAATTTGACAGGTAGGGTGGGGGGCTCATGGGGGGCAGGGAGGGAATAAAATGGCACAATGTGGGACCAGGGAAGGAGACAAACCATAAGAGACTTTCTCTCAGGGGGGTGGGGGGAAGGAATAGGGTGGCTGTGTCATGGAAAAGTAAAAATTAATAAAAAGAAGAAGAAACTTCCTTAAGGTAAAAAACAAAAAACAAAACAAAACAAAAAAACAGCATTTATGAAAAACCCAAACCTAACAGCATACTTAACAGTGAATACTTTGTACCTAAGATAAGGAATAAGACAAATAGGTCTGCCCTTACCACTTGTATTCAACATTGTGCTAAAAATTACAGCCAGGACAATTTGGCAAAAGAATGAAATAAAAGGCATTTGTATTGAAAGGGTGAAACAAAACTATCACTATTTGGAGATGACATGTAGGGAACTCTAAAGAATCCAGGAGAAAATGGTTGGGACTAATAGATAAGTTAAGCAAAATTGCAGGACACAAGATTAGTATATAAAAATCAATTATATCTCTATACACTAACAATAAATAATCCAAAGGTGAAACTAAGAAAGTAATACCATTTACAAAAACATTAAAATTAATAAAATCATTAGGAATAAATTTACCAAAAGAAGTACAAAATTGTACTCTGAAAACTACACAACACTGTTGAAAATAAGCTTTGAAAGACCTAAGTAAATAGAAAGACATTCCATGTTTGTAGATCAGAAGAATGTCTATAATGTTGCAGTAATAAAGACACAGAGGGACTGGCAAAAAAATAGACTAATTGATCAGTGGAATACAATTGACACTCTAGAAATAATTCTTATGTTTTAGGTGGGTTGATTTTTAACAGAAGTGTCCAGATACTTCAGTGGGGTAAGAACAATCTTTTCAATCAATGATACCAGGACATTTGGATATCCACATGAAAAGCGAGCAGGTGGACTTCTTTCACCATAAGTAAAATTTAACTCATATAGATCATTGACCAAAATGAAAGAACTAAAACTGTAAATCTCTTAGAGGAAAACATAGGAATAACTTCTGATGGCCTTGAAGTAAAGCCTTCTCAGAAATGACACCAAAAGCCACAAAAAGAAAAGATAAATTGGACTTTCCCCAAATTAAAAACTTTCATATTTCAAAAGATACCATGAAGAAAGTGAAAAGACAACTGACGGAGTGGGAGAAAATATTTGCACATCACATATCTGATCTGACTTATATCCAGAATATGAAAAGAATTATTATAACTTAGGGGGCACCAGGGTGACTCAGTTGGTTATGTGTCTGTCATTGACTCAGGTCATGATCCCAGCATCCTGGGATCAAGCCCCATGTTAGGTTCCCGGCTTGGTGGGGAGTCTGCTTTTTCCTCTCCCTCTGTCACTCCCACTGCTCATGCTCTCTCTCTCTCTCAAATAAATAAATAAAATCTTTGGGGGGAAGAAATATTATAACAATAATAAAAAACAAATAACCCAGGGATTTGGATATTTATCCCAAGAAGATAAACAAATGGCCAAAGAGCTTGAAAGATGCTCAACCTTATTAGTCAATCAAATGCCAAACAAAACCACAATGAGCACATCATATGTATTAGGATGGTTGAATTAAAAAGTTGGACAATAACGAATAAGAAAAAACAAATGTTGCTGAAATTGTAAAAGGATCAGAACTATTCATATGATGCTGGTGGAAATGTAAAATGATGCATCTTCTTTGGAAAACAGTGTGAAAATTCTTGAGAATGCTAAATGTAGAGTTATCACATGACCCAGTAATTCTACTTGTAGGTATACAACCAAGAGAAATGAAAACAAAGATCCACACATAAAGTTGTAAACAAATGTTCATAGCAGCATTACTCATAATAGCCAAAAAATAGAAACAACCCAAATGTCCATCAGCTGATGCATAGATAAATAAATGTGGCATAGACATACAGGGCAATAATATTTGGCCATAAAAAGGAATGGAGTACTGATACATACTACGATATGAATGAACCTTGAAAACTTTATGCTAAATGAAAGAAGCCAGTTGCAAAAAACGACATATTGTGTGATCTCATTTATATGAAATAGACAAATCTATAGATACAGAAAGTGGATTAGTAGGTTGCCTAGGACTGGGGGTTTAGGGAATGGAGATGGGGAATGAGGAGAGACTACTAATGAGTATGGGGTTTCTTTTGGGGTGATGAAAATTCTAAAATTGACTGTGGTCATGGTTGTTCAACTTATTAATGCACTAAGAAATCATTAAATTGCATACATTTAATGGGTGAACTGTATGTCATGTATCTTAATAAGGTTGTTCAAAACAAAAGGAAGGGTTTATCTTCTGTTTCTTTTCTTTTTTTTTCTATTTAACTTGCAAACTTGATTAGGACAACATGAAGTTTGATCTCCAGACTCATTTTTTATACTCAATAAGATGAATTTGAAGTCAGAAATCTTTAGTAGCTGTGCACTATTATGTCTGTGTTACATTTAAGGAAGATGATAAATTATCACTGTTTCCACAGCCATTTCACAAATACCATCCCATTTGGTGGCAGTCAGGAAAAATAATTCATTAAATCTGTCAAAAATATTTCCTAAGCATCTATAATGATCATACTATAGTGATAACTTACTGCTTAGAAGCTAAAAGACATTGGATATTGCTTCAGAAGTTGGCAAAATATGTAAATTCATAAGAGCAATAGAGGAGCAATAAAAAGTATTTAAATATATGCATTACATGGGAGAAGTTCTTGTGAGACTGCCAGGATTTGTGTCATATATAGTATCATATAACCTGGCTATAAAGGGAAGAGGCCCTCCTATACCTGTATCTAATGTTTTGCTTTAGTATTTAATCTCTTGTCTCTTGTAGGAGCAAATACTCTTCCATTTATGGATACTTCTATTCTTCTCCTTGAAAAAAAACATATCTAAGAGTAAGTCCTTCCATTTATTCATGCAAATCTTTAATGGATTTTTCTTTAGGGAAAAAAGTGACCTCTTTGATTGGAGAAATGGGGAGAACCTGACATTCGATGACCCCAAGACTAGTAGGGACTTAACCTAAAAAACCTGTTTCTCTTTTTCCTCTTCTCTTCTTTCCTTTCCTCCTTCCCTTATTCTCACCCCTCTTTATTTCCCTACAGTGGCATGCCCTCCTTCCTCTTTAAAAGATGTATGATGGAAAGTAAATGGGAACTAGGGTAATCTAGGAAGGGAAATGAAACAACAGAGACTTTGGACACAGAAACAAACTGAGGGACTTGGAGGGAGGGGGGTGGAGGGATGGGAGAGCCTGGTGGTGGGTACTGGGGACACCTAAAGCGTGGAGCACTGGGTGTGGGGAATGGGGAATGAATCTTGGAACACTGGGGGAAAAAAATTTAGTAACAATAAAAAAAAAAAAAAGATGTATGTCTTCCTGAAGTGACTTTTTTTTTTTTAAACTAGAAGGACATCTACATTGGGTTGAAAGGTAGAAGCCTCTGGTATCCTCTCATTTTTTACATAAGCCAGATGATGAATTTGTCACTGTTTCCCTGGTCTTTGTGTTTCCCCCTTTTAAAATAACCTTTGAAAAGAAATGTGAGTGGTAGCCTGTGCATATTAAACTGACCCTGAATCCCCACCACTACTATTGAGAAGTTCTTTTGCTAACTCCATGCTTCCACTCTTATTCAATGAGGAAAGTTCCTTAGACAACAGTATATGTTTTATAATTTTGCCTAATTACTGCATAGGGGAAATAATTGAAAAGCACAGGGTCAGGTCAAATTATGGGAATGGCACTTTTCACACAATATTTAAAAATTAATATTAGCCAAAGAGATTCTGTAAATTACCTAAAATTTTAGGTACAGGGTTATGGTGGTTTAAAATGCCTTTTAGAAATATAAAATGCTATTTTGGAAGGATGAAATAATAAAAAAGAAAACTGTAGCTTTGATATGAGTATTTATGATATGCCTACTCTATAACTAGTATCAGACTGTTAAATTAAAGATATATTCTTTCACTGATTTTCATATGTAATGTGTGGAAATCAAAATCAGTCATCTCAATCAATCAGCCCTCCTCTGTGCTAGGTTCTATGCAGTGGAGAATATATATCCGAGGAGCTAAATGAAAGCCACATATATTTTCATCCTTATAAATGGAGGGGCAGTATTTCCCAAAGTTCCTGGTAAAGCTGGAATGGAGAACTTATACGGTACCAGAGGCTAATGTAGGGAGCTTTACCTAAGAAATTCTACAGCTAAATTTTCCCTCTCCTTACTACAGGAAGAATTAGTTCTTTAAGGCATCCCCCTTAAGACTTCCTTAGCATCCAATTGCATGGGAGACTACGATTTTCCTCACAAATCCAGTTGTTGTCAGAAGATGGCATGCTAGAAACCAACATAAGAGATGGATAACTTGCCTCCCTTTAGAACAAAAGGCCAAGAGTACTTTTACATGGAATGAGAATGCAGAGGGCAACCCCTAATCCTCCTTACTCATCCTTTGTATGTTGTGGAGGGAATACTTACTTCTCATGTTTCCAATTATTATATATTATATAATTATAAGTAGTGCAGGATAGAGAAAATGGGGTTCCGTTTATTTCTTGTTTTAAAGGAATAGCAGCCAACATATGATACATAGTTATCAGGCTCCAACCACCAGATAAGCTATTCCCAGTACCTGGAAGAGTGTTTAACGAGGAAGAGGAAGAGGAAGAAATGGAAGTATACTCATCAGCACTATCCAGATGAAAGTAGCTGAAAGCCACCTATTCATGGAAACTGAGAAGTAGGGAATGAGAAAGCTGAGGGCAAGTCCTGACTCTCCCTTACTCAGTCTTTAATACAAGAAGACTCTCTAGTACTATCCACATGAGAATGGATGGAAGAGAATGTCATGGATTCTTCTGAGACTTCATTCCTTAACTTTTAAATAAGGGTGGAAAAGTAATATGCATGCCTCTATAAGGGTGCATGAGATTGATACACAGTGATACACACTCTTCTTGGAAACATGAGAAGTAAGTATTCCCTCCACAACATACAAAACACCACAAATCTTGGAAGCTCAGAGGTACCCATTCACTCCTAGGTTTTATAATAACTATTTACTAAGTGCCAAGCATTGCTTGGGAAATGGTTATATAAGAATCAAAGCAGGATATACTCATTGCTCTCAAGATCACAGTCTACTCACACTAGGTTAAGAGACTAAAGGTTTGGATTCTGGTCCTGACCACTAAAAGAATACTGTTAATGCTATATGTTATAGATTCTTCTGAGACTTCATTCCTTAACTACTAAATAAGAGTGGAAAAGTAATATGCATGCCTCTACAAGGGTGCATGAGATTGATACACAGTGATATTCCTCAAGATCCCCTTTGTGCACATTTGCTTATCAGTGACTCCTTCCTTTATACCCTGCCTATTTGATCAACACACATCTATTTTTGGAAAGGATATGGCAAACTCATTCAGCAAAAGAATGAAGAACCACTATGTTTGCAAAATGAATCTTCCCAGAAGTATTTCAATTTGCATGGAAGACTAACTCCTCAAGTTAAATACTGAAATAATTTTCACTTGTACATTTTCATATAGTTCAACTTTCTTCTAGTAAAAATCTAAAGTGTCAGGCAACTCCACTGACAAATCAGGCCAGCCCTGTTGCATGGAGAGTCTGTGTGGAAATCTATGTCTTTTTGGTTTTTGTTTTGTTTTTACATGTATTAGTTTATTTATAGATTTTGTAAACCTATCCAAGAAGCATTCCTAGGATTGCTGCCTCATAAGACAAAAATAGATCTTACCTTTGAGCACCTTCAGACTTGATGAAAACAGGCTCTGTGCAGTACTAACTTGACCGTATCTGTCACAAAGATCACCCCCCACCATCAACTTACTAGAATGTCATCACTCACCGCAGTAGGGAAGATGGGATGAGTGACCGAATTAACATGTAAATTCAACCCCTTTGCTGTGTTCCCTATCATTAAGAGATAATCGCAAGACTTATCATCTGCCACTCCCTGTAATGCCTCAACCTGACTTTGAGATTAGCAAATTTAGCTACAAAAATTTTAGCAATGTAAAATGCAAAAAATATTCTTTTAGTGTTCACTGTAGCCATTGACACTGCTAGGTACCAAGGAACAAACAAACAAAAATGAAGCCATGATCGTTGATTTCAAGGCACTTTTACTGTTATGTAGCACTTCAGATTGAGTCCTATGCACATTAGTCAGAGAAATAGTCAAAGTAATGAGGTAATTGGTCTGGAGAAGACTGAGGATGCCAAGCTACTGTTGTCAGTGTTTGAGGTATGGGTATGGGGTGGAATAACTGGCACATATTCCAAAGGATAACTTGGGAGCAGATTTTGGAAATTTCAGGATAACTAATTTCAACTCTAAATATGGAAGAACTTTCCAATTTCAGAAAGTATCTGGGCAAGATATTCACTTTTTGGGCTTGTAGAAAGAGTACACACATCAGGGGGAAAGCCATGTGTGCTCTCATGTAGCATATGGTAGGTAGGTCCTTCATTAATATTTCCTGACTAGTTGATCAATTTCTCTGAGACATGTGCTCTTTTATTGAAGATTCCCAGACAAGTGTTAACAGAATCTACCCTTTGAGAAATTTCAGAAGGTGTCAAAGAGATAATAAATTTTACAACCTGCTGACATTCTATCATCAGCTCTTTACTTAATACTTCTGAGCCCTGAATTGTTGTCAGTTAATTATAAGTGAAAGTATTCTGAAAAAAAATAATGTGAACCTATTTTTTTATTTTTATAATTGCTGAAGTAGCCCTCAAGTTTTCATATACCTCCAAGTGCCAGAAATCTTCAGATTAACTCCCTGAACTTTCTAATGGTCACAGGACCAAAAATCATTCTTTCCTAGAATCTGGTTAGCTGTTTCATAGTCATAGCAATCTGGAAGGGTTTTCATTTGTTTTTTATTGTTTCTCAATGAATCTTTGCCAAATGGAAATGGACAGGACAAAGTCCAAAGGGATTATGATGATGGAAGATTTATCACAAGAAGTCAATAAGAGTTTCCTACAATTTTTGGGCACCTGGGTGGCTCAGTGAGTTAAAGCCTCTGCCTTCAGCTCAGGTCATGATCTCAGGGTCCTGGGATCTAGGCCGCATCAGCCTCTCTGCTCAGCAGGGAGTCTGCTTCCTCCTCCATCTCTGCCTGCCTCTCTGCCTGCTTATGATCTCTCTCTGTCAAATAAATAAATAAAATCTTAAAAAAAAAAAAATGGGGCGCCTGGGTGGCTCAGTTGGTTAAGCGACTGCCTTCGGTTCAGGTCATGATCCCGAAGATCCAGGATCGAGTTCCACATCGGCCTCCCTGCTCGGCAGGAAGCCTGCTTCTCCCTCTCTCACTCCCCCTGTTTGTGTTCCCTCTCTGGCTGTGTTTCTCTCTGTCAAATAAATAAAAAATCTTAAAAAAAAAAAAAAAAAGCACACAAGCTGTGTTTAGTGGCCTGGCATGTCATGATTTATTGTCATTTCTATTGATAACTTCAAGAATGAAATAGAGCCATGTGCTATTGTATATTATGAACACATAGCCTAAGCCCCAAATGAAAGTTCACCCATACATAAAAAGTGATGGCTAACATTTACCGAGTGTTTAATATGTGCCAAGGATGATGGTAAACATCTTATGTGGATTATCTCGTTTATTATTCTCAGCAACACTGCCAGGCAGGTGCTTGCATTCTCTGTTCTGCATGTGAAGAATGTCGTGGTGGCGCGACAATGTAAGCTGAACCTGAGGGCAAGGAGATGGGAAAACAAAGACGAAAGAAAAGACGAAGAACAAAAGAGATGGGGACAGGAGGGACAAAGTGGATGATGTCCAAGCAATGCCGATTTTATTAAGGGTTACAAGGCTTTTTATAGTAGACTGTGCTCAATTGAACAAGGGATGGTGACAATAACAAGGTTACATGTTTTCCTTATTATAATGATTTCTTTGCACACCCCTGATCATGCCCAAGTCCCATGACGCTGATTCTCTTCATTCATCCTACACTACATCACTAATTCTTTAAGGAGGTAAACAACAAGGGAGGTGCCCCAAGCCCCTATGTAAGATTAAGATCCCATAATAGTAAAACTGCCTACCTGACTACTGCTGCCTCTAGCTTACATGTACTATCATTGCTCTCGCCTGCCAGAGTAGGAGCCCGAATAGGCGGGTACCAGGAGTTCTGCTCCTTAACTCTAACCTGCCTGGCCACGAATGTCAAGCTAGTGAGTCCAGAAGCTACACCTCAACTGTTGACACCGCTAGGTTCCAGGCTCCCCACAGAAGAAACCAACATAGATAGTATCCATGAAGGGATCCAGTTAGGGAGGAATACAGCTAAAGTTTGAACCTAAACACAAGAGCCTATACTCAAGACTCCCTCATCCAGGCTCCTATCCACACCATCCACGGTCCTTTATCTCCCTCCTTTGTGAATTAACACCTAACAAGAATATGTCATGATAAGAATCAGAAAAGATACAACTCTTGTTTATAAATGTATGCTATGATAAAGCAGAGCTAAGCTGTGGGCCACTAAAAGTGGAAAAAGTACTAGAAAATATGGTAAGAAACAGAACTTCTCAACTGAAAAGGAAGGCTGTATTCATCAGGGATACATTCAAATAACACCAGTTCTGTCACTTCAGGGAACTTCTGGAAATTGTCTCCTTGCCCTCTGGACTGATGAAACTCAACCTTCTGTCCAGCAGTGCTGCCATGTTCTGGAAATGACTGGGGTTTCTTCTGTGAGTCACACAAACAAACAGTGGCTAGACAGGGCACCTGGGTGGCTCAGTTGGTTAAGTGACTGCCTTCGGCTCAGGTCATGATCCTAGAGATCTGTGATCGAGTCCCACATCAGGCTCCCTGCTCAGCGGGAAGCCTGCTTCTCCCTTTCTCATTCCCCCTGCTTGTGTTCCCTCGCTGTGTTTCTCTCTGTCAAATAAATAAAATCTTAAAAAAAAAAACAGTGGCTAGAAAGCTCCCTTTCAGCTTTCCTCCTGCTAAAAGAGAGCAACTCTATTAACTTGTTCTGAATAAGAACACTCACGTAAGGGATGTCACAATTTGTTGAATCCAGTTAACTAAAACCAGTTATTAATCAGCGTTTTTTGACAATTAACTTCCAAGGACAAAAAAAAAAAGGCAAATTTCAAAATAATAATCAGAGAAGAACATTTTTCTCCAGGCCTGGCACACATTCATGCAAACTCCCACACTTCTACAATTAGATAATACTGTTCCAGAACAGCTAATATTTGCGGGATCTCTCATTGTGTGCCAGATATTTGTGTTAAGGGATCCATGTCTGTTTTTCCTTTAATATAGCAATCTCTTGAAGCAAATACTATTATTCTCTCTATTTTACGAATTGCCAAATCCAGCCATAGAGTTCATTTGCTCAAGGTCATACATTCAATTGATGGTGCTGAGGAAGCATAAACCCACAGAATGCAATACTTAACCAATGTTATATTGCCTCCTAATTATCTGTGCATGATATAATATTATGAAGAATATTATTCAATAATTAATAGCTCATTCATAGAGTGCTTCCTATATGCCAGGCTCTGCTTTAGGCACATTGTAACTATTATCTCATTTAATCTTCACATTAACCCCTTAAAATTGGTTCCATTTTTATTCCCATTTTTAGATTAAGAAAGTGAGGCACAAAGTGGTTAAAATAATTCATTTTCTCCACATCACACATCACACAGTAATAGAGTCAGAACAGGAACCAAAATGTGTTGCTCCAGAGTACATCTTTTTAATTGCTACACATTTTGCCTTTTCTTCTTTCATTTCTCCTTTCTTTCTTTTTTCCTTCTGGACAAGACACAGAAGAGGAATACAAGTCTAATGCAATTTTAGAAAGATCTCCAATAAAGTTAATCAACCAATAAAAGTTGAATCAAAAAGGAAGTTCTGGTTGATTAATTTAATGACTATTCAAATGATCCAATTCCTGAGCTTTCTGGTTAATTGAGTTTCCACTGGCTTTAGGCCATTCCACTCAGAAAGAAATTCCAGCCCCTGGGATATTTTTATTTCATCTTCATTGGTTAAAAAAAATATATATATATCAAAACACTCAAGGATGCTCCCAGAAAACTTGCCCTTTGAAGCATTATCAAGTATTCCTTCTACAACTTTGAAGATTTCTTTTGAATAATATTTAGTAGGAAAGTAAAACTATGCATAATTTAAGTTTGCTAAGTAAGACTACTTCCATTTCGAACAAGTTTCCTAGTGATTGAATCAGACATTTTAAAAGTATTCTCCAGATCTCAGTGTTAACAGAAATCCTAATTTGTCACTATGTTTACTCTTTATAGGATAGAAGATCTCAAGCTTATAATTAATGAATGCTAAATTCAGACATGTGAATGTGATGTTGTTTTCAAGTGCAACAAATTGGAGTTATCCAACTTCAGAAGGATGACATTCTTATCATATTTTCCTAATGGGAGGCACACAGGAAATGTCCTTCAAATGAATTAATTTGTTCTTCTAATTTTTGTTCTTTACATGTTTACCCCAGTAAACACTATATCTTAATTTTCTTTCATTATTACAAATTCTTGTTATTTATTGTTTTCTTATTTTATATAATCCCTTCTTATAGGTCTTGATTTTTTTAAGTATATGCTTGTGCTTAGTTTATAAACTGCACATCCCTTCTGGCATCAATTTTAAGATTTTCAGTTCAATCACCCATTCTTCCATTAATTGTTCTTTGCTTCAAACAATGACTTCTTTGTTCCACATTGCTTCTCCTCACCTCCCCTATACTGATATCTGTGTTATCTTCCTCTTATAGTGTCTTCCCACTTCTTATATGGCCAAGTGACAGTTTTGGTTTTTTGTGTTTTTTTCACTGATAAAACAACCAAAATATTTCTTCCACCAGGAGGCCATCCCTTGGTTTGGAAATTCAAGTCCACTAGGGCTTATCTCTGACTCAGTGCTCCTACTTTAACTCCTATAACAACAAAAGTTTAGTTTTTTTTTTCTAAAAATTTTTCCAAATTTTTTTTCCAAAATTTTATTTATAATAAAATCCCAATGACCTCCAGCCAAAGACTACCAGGAATACTACTATAGTTGAACAAATATGGGTTATTTAACTCATTACATTGAGGAAGAGCGCATACCATTGGGGACCATGGAGCAATATAGGAATAAGGGATTAGAATGGACTTATATGATTTTTGCAAGTGTTAGGTGTTTAGCATGGCTGGTCACCGCCAAGAAGAGAGGAAAATTCAATGATCAATTATCTTAATAATTTTTACACCTAGAAGGTCGGAAGACCAGACTAAAGAGCATATCAAGACTAAACTGTGATTGGTAAAGAAACGGCAATCTCTCCTGCCATCCTTGATATCAGAGGACATTTGGCCCATTTTGTTTTTTTGTGTTTCCCTAATACCCAGTCATAATTACAGAGTGGTCTTCTTTTGTCTCAATCCGTCCCAGTCACAGACTGGTCTTATCTGATGCAGTTTTGTCTTGTTTTGTTTTGTTTTGTTAATATTTGATGCAGTTCTGCCGGACTGTCTGGGGTCAACAGGATAACACTAATAAGCCCAGCTGTGGATGCCAGACCAGCTCCTGACAAAACACCTAAGGCCAACTTGATAGCACCCAACTGTCAGGCCTGCTTTTCTTGTGTATATTCATTTCAGAAAATATGAAAGACATGGAAAGCATTGAGAAAAAAACAAATAGCTTTCTCATAGTTTTTTATTTTTTGGTTTTTTTCCCCCTGAATCATTATACCAGAGAAAGGAAGAGGACAGGAAAGCAGGCCATCATATGTGTGCTGGTTCTGCAGGGCTGCTTCAGCTTTTGGCAGCACTGAGGCCCCATGGCAAGGAAAGCTGAAAAGAAAGCAACAGGGATCCCCCCACCAAAAGCCTGTAGCGGTAAAGATAGTGGTAACAAAGCTTCATTCAGAAGGTAGCATTCCAAGTCAAATGATTTGGAATGTTCTGAATGCAAATATCCTGCAATTGCCAGCATTGAACTTTTCCCTTCAATAGAGCACCTATTGTGTGCCAAGCACATAGGTTAACTTATCTAAAACTCATAACAATCCTATAAAGTAGATCCCATTGTCATTTCATTGCATAGATGAGGAAACTGAAACATGGAAGGTTTAAAAAAATAACCTGCTCAAGGTCACAGAGCTAGGGAAAAGGAGACCTGGGATTTAAACTCAAGCAATCTGGGGGCACTTGGGTGGTTCAGTTGGTTAACCATCTGACTCTTGATTTCTGCTCAGGTCATGATCTCGGGGTCCTGGAAATGAGCCCCATGTCAGGCTCTGTGCTTAGCCACTCAATGGGGAGTCTGCTTCTGGATTCTCATTCTCCCTCTGCCCCTCTACCTACCACCCCCACTCACTCTCACTCTCTCTCTTTCTCAGATAAATAAATCCTTAATAATAAATAAATAAATAAATAAAATCAAGCAATCTGGCTCTGGGGATGTGCTAGTAACCACAATATCAAATTATGTAACTTACCTAATTTTGCCCATTTTGAGTACTAAAATAGCTACAATAGTCACCAGGTTTTAGAGACATCTATGTGCATCTGAGGAAACACACACATATCATACTAGATTTTTAAAATGTAACTTCATGCAGAACTACAAAATAAATTAGCAAAAATGATGGAATGCGACTCTGGAGTGAGACCATCTGTCCTTTTCTATACATTAAGATATGTATACAATACACAACATTGCTGAAAACCATACAATGAGAACCTGTTACTAAATTCCATTTTTTTCTTCTTAGAGGCCTAATGAAATCCTCTAACTTCCTGCTAAGTGCTGAGAGATGAGTGTTCAAATTCTTTTTGAGTTCTTCTTTTCACTGCAACATGCCGCCTCTTTATCGTGCAATTGAGCCTTCATTCTGTACCAGGGTGGGAAAGTTTCAGAGAAGTTGCTTCCTGCTTAAGGATGATATGAAGCTAGAACTTCCCCTCACTGCACAATACCATCAGTTTCAGGTAAAACCATCCACTATGCCCCTGGCAACTATGAATAGAGCTTGATAATCATCTATTTATTCTAGATGAAAGTTGATTAAAAGTAGTCCACAAATATACACTGATCACCACCTCTAGATGAGACATCCTAGGGATTAAAAATGTCTAAAAAAAAATCTAGAAAATCTGGGTAGAAGGAGTACCTTATAGATTCATTTCTATACTGCCAAATAACAATTTAGAACAAGCTTTTTAACTTCATATTTCATTCCTCACAGATATTTATAATGCTGAACCAGACTAATTAATTATATGCTAATTTTGCAATTGAACGTCATTGATATTTATCACTACCTCTGCCATAGAATCACTGGGAAACACTCAGCAAATGTCCTTCTCAGTAAAATGAGGCAAATTCTGTATCGCAGACTCTTAATGCTGAATATAGAGCTGTTAGTAATAATTATTGCAAGAACATTTAAAAAAAACCTTTAAGACTAAAAAAAAAAAAACCTTTAAGACTAGACACAAATCATGACCAATTCAATTGCACAAACATTTATTGAGCACCAGTAAGTGTCAAATAATTGAAATACAAAAATGTAAATGACAATGCCTACCCTAGACTGTGAGGACTTTTCAGACTTAGACAAAAAACAGGCGCAGGGGGTGCCTGGGTGGCTCAGTGGGTTAAGTCTCTGCCTTCAGTTCAGGTCATGATCTCAGGGTCCTGGGATCAGGGCCCACATCAGGCTCTCTGCTCGGCAGGGAGCCTGCTTCCTCCTCTCTCTCTGCCTGCTTGTGATCTCTCTCTGTCAAATAAATAAAATCTTAAAAAAAAAAAAAAACAGACACACCAATGGATAATTTTAGTTGGATCTAGTAGTAAGTGCTACCATATGTGTTGGAACACAGAAACTTCTAAGCAACTGAGTTAGGGATGAAGAGGGCAAGCGGAAGGTATTAGAGATGAGATCATGTCTGAGTGGTATCTTTAAAATAAAAGTAGTAACAGCCAACTAAACAGAAAGAACAATGGATAAGGATCCCATATAATGCTAAACAAGTGAATGGTAACTCAAAATGTTGATTCAGTATCTGCATTTTGGTGGTGGTGGTGATGGTGGTGGTGGTAGCTAATTAACTGGTTCAGGGGCTGGATTTTATTTTCTTATTCATTCTTCCTTCATTTGATTGGTATGGGGAAGTCATGTAACCTAAGAGCCCAAGAGAAAATCAAAATACTCTTTCCACCTGAGCTCAAGGGTGATTTCCACATACATAATTACTGAAAGCATAGCTAACTAAAGTGGAAATAAATGCTCAGAGAAAGTAAAAAGATTTCTCTGGAGCAGGTCATAAGAAGGAATATTATTTTTACCTTTATTTCTTACATCACTGAAATGGGAGATGTCAAGTTCTTGTGACCTGCTGAAGGTGTAATATATTCAAGTATACAGGGAGGCCCACTAGTACATCTTAAAGCAAACGAAGAGAATTCTAATTCAGCTGATTGGAAAGAATTAGAAGCCCACAGATGGTACTTACTAGAGCAATATATTAAAAGAAGCCCAGTAGGGAGTTCTAATTGAATCAGTTACAATTAGGTCTGATTGGATTTAATCCTTGTTAAAAGTATTTTCTTTGGAATTCTGGGTTTGGGAGAGATGGGTTTTGGAATTAAAATGGCAAAAGTGATATTTATATTCAACTTATAGATGAACAGCATTGCTTTGAAGGAAGTCCCTCCAGGCCTAGCCATGTCACCCACATTTTCCTACAGCACTGTAGGTGCAATGACAGTGTGAAGTTCACAATGGGATGCAGGACTTTAGGGAAATGTTGTAAAGTGTGGGGAGGAATCTGTTCTAAGATCTATTAGAAGTCCTCTTTGGTTGTTGTAAAGTGAGTGCTTCAGGTTCAAATGGAATTATAACCAGTTCTGAATATTATTCAGCTCATTTAGGACAGATACCAATTCTGTTTGGTAACAAAAATACATGTTTTTAAATTTTAACCACTTAAGATTTTCCCTCTGGCTGGCCTGCAATTCCATGACCAAAGGAGGAATCCATATAATCTTTATTCTTTTCCATATTTATCCATTGTAAATAGCAGAACTTGTTAAGTTATTGTTAGAGTGTATTAGCCAGATGTCACATAAGTTTTGCTTGTTATTGAATAGTGCTTCCATTTGCTTTCATGTGGAAAGAGGTCTCCCAACAACATCCCTGAAGGATTTTGGAATATTCAGTACACACACATATACACACAAATCTTTTAATTTGATTCATTTCCCACTTGGAATTTTTCTCCCAGTTCCAACTCTGTCCAAGGCATTTTTATTCCTAACAGTTCTCTCTCTATTCCTTTGTGAAACTTTGCCAAGAGAAAGTATATCCAGTAATGTCCCAGTTGAGCCACTTACTATGGCATTATAATATAGTTTGCAAACATCTACAAATACAATGGAAGGAAACTATCATCAAAGTTTGGCAGTCATATTCTAGAATATGAAATGTATATTTCCAACAATGGCTTAATGTGCTATGCCAAACAAGCTAATCTCTGCTCGTAGAAAAAAATATAAATTATAAATATGAAAATCACAACTGCCTCCTCTGAATTTATAGATAAGTTTGTGCCTTAATTTAGGTTATCCCATCAGTCTAGACTGTATCATCCTTTGCCTATTGGAAACTTGTAGTCCTTTCCCTGATCCATCAGAAAGAACCAGATGTCTTTTCATCATTCATACCATTCATCTCTACTTAGAAAGAATGCTGTTATTCTTTATATGTCAGTTAACTGTTAACATACATGTCTCTCACCAGTCAGCAACTTGAACAGAGTGGTTCATAAGACAAACTGAGGCCTGGGGTAAGAATTAAGGATTTTGGTAGGAATGGGACAGGAGCAAAGAACTGTCAGGACTAAGATACCGGGAGAAAATATATTGGAATCATTTCAGCTCATTGTTCAGTAGGCAAGTCACACTTATATGTGTTCTGTCATCATATGAGACGGTGGGTCACTTTCTTTTGGGTGAATACCAATGTTTGATTTCAGGTGTCTTGTCTTAGTTGGAATAGGATCCTCAGTAATGGTGGGAAAAGAGTTCATATACTGTTCCAAAAAGGATGGTAGAGCATTAGGGCTTCTTTCAAGGGAGCAGATATTAAAAAAAAAATGGTATCAGCCTCAGAATGAAAACCAAAGTAAAAAGGAAAAACCAAAAGAGAAAATACTGCAGAAGTTAGAAAGCAGGTTCTCCATGGTTGATGGGAGCCAACTGAACAGCAGCAAGAGAAATCCCAAATTCTAATTTCTTCTTATAGGAGCTCTGTTTTGTGATATAGTTAAGTAGTTACAAATCTGGATGGATGGATGGATGGATGGATGGATGGATGGATGGATGGATGGATAAGTTTAATATATACATATGAAACTGGAAGAAATACCAAAATTATAAACAGCAATTATCTATGTTGTGGGACTATGAAATAATTTTTCATCATTATTTTTCCATCTTCCCTAAATTTTTAATGGAAATATGTCCTGTTTTTATAATCAGAAAAAGATGATTAAAAATTTGTAGGGGTGTGTGTATGTGTGTGTGTGTGTGTGTGTGTGTGTGTGTGTGTGTATGCATGAGCTTTTTTCTTTTGACCACACCAGTAATTCTCAACTGGGGGCAATTTATACCCCAGTCAGTATTTGGCAATGTCTGGAGAAATATTTTCTAGTCACAACTGTGGAGTGTACTACCAGCATCTAGTTATTAGAAGACAGGAACCCTTGTAAACACACTATGGGACTGCTGCTAAATTTCATAGGTATTGGAAGCTATAATCTCTGTAAAAATGGCCTTCTGGTCTGGCAGATATTGGAAAATATTGTGTTTCTTATTTACCCTTGTGTTTTATATGTTGACTAGTATAGGTCTTTGTGTGTAACAAATCAAAATACATATTGGGTTAAATTGAATTAAAACTGTATAGCTCTACCAGGGATACAAAGATACATAAGAAATTTTGGAAAAAGTAGTTAAAAGATCATATTTTTTGAACCCACCTAGAATCAAGAATTAAATGAATTCAAGAACAGGGTGTCTTCTGGGCATCTAGCACTTTGCTAGATGTTCTGCAGAGTTTAAGAGTAACATAAAATATATTCTCTGACCTTGAAGAATCTGCAGTCTAACCAAAGAAATAGAGTATATCCTAAGAAAACTACTTTGTCCCCGAGAGAAACAGCACATGGTTGCATGCCAAAATGAGTAACTAATTAGTGCAGTAAGACCTTAAGGAACAGAAAAAATCAATATGTCTGGAATTGTCAGAGATGCTTTTCCTGCAAATTAGAGAATTGAGCTGATGCTTAACAGACGGATGTACAGAATTTCCTTGTGACCAGCAATGAAGAAAAGGTGTTATAAGGCAGAGAACAATAGCATCAATAAAACTAAGAAAGTACGGCTGATCATAGGCAAGTTCACGGGGAGAAGAAAGAGCCCCCTGGATGCAGGGTGCAAGTAATGGATCTGAACTGCTAGGAAATAGCTAGATTATGGCGAGAATCAGATGAATGAGTATCAGTAGGAATGGCCTATAAAATATCTAAACCTATGAATGGGATAAAATATAGCCTCTCCAAAGTTCGGAAATTATGTGTTCAGTCTTCCTCACACTTAGAGTGGTTATCTAACCTAATATAGTTTAGCATCATCTTCCCACATGTACAGACCTTTGTACTATATAAAGCAACAATCTGGCCTACATAGTGTACCTACTATTCCATAAAAGTGACCATTAGCAAAGGAAAGCCAAATTTAGCTACAGCCCCACATAGCCTTTTCCCTCCTTATGACTACAAAGTTAGCAAGAGTCCTTGTTTCAGAAGAGTTGTGCTCTAAAGAATTATTTTAATTACTTCAGCTAATATACTAATATTATGTTTTTATCAAGGGATTGAAAGAACAAGTACTCTGTTTGGTCAAGAAGTCCTTCAGAAGATAAAAATGAAGAATTAATGATGTTAAGAGTCATTAGACTTTAAAAAAAGAATCATTAGACTTAAAAAAAAAACCTTAGACTTAATGCACATAGATGTTAAGCTAGTAATTAAGTGCAAGAAGTAATAGATCATTGCCTCCAAAAAAATCACAAAAAAACAAAAGCTTACCTTATACCTAAATGCAATTTGCCTAACCTTTTCTATTTGTCAGGATAACTTATCTTTTCTGACTGGGGACTCAGAAGAGAGAACTTTAGAAATTCGATAGGTTTTGGAAACTTTGGAAATTGAATAGGAAATTCAATCCTTATTTAGGATAAGAAGAACTCAATGCAGTAACTATTAATAATTAATAAAAATTCCCAAGATACGTGAACCAATGTAATTTTAAAATAAAAAATTAGCATTACTTATATTTAAGGCTATAAATACTATAGTCAAAATAACTATAAAGCAAGAATTCTTAAATCCTCATAAAAAAGGTTTCTGTAATGTTAACTCACCTACAAAACTCTGTTGGTTAGGATGAGTTCAGCTGCGTCTAATAACCTTACTTACAATGGTTTAAACAAATGGAGATTTTGCTCTCTATAAAGAGACTTAGAGAGGATGGTAGACCAAAGATACAGATGTAGTGAAAAGAAGGGCCACATGTAACCTAATGTTCATAGCAGCAATGGCCACAATCGCCAAACTATGGAAAGATCCAAGATGCCCTTTAACAGATAAATGGATAAAGAAAATATGGTCTGTATGTACAATGGAATACTATGCCTCCATCAGAAAGGATAAATACCTAACTTCTGTATCCACATGGACGGGACTAAAGAAGATTATGCTGAGTGAAATAAGCCAAGCAGAGAAAGTCAAATATCACATGGTTTCACTGACTTGTGGAGCATAAAGAGTAACATGGAGAACAGTAGAAGAAGGAAAGGAAATGTGAATTGGGATAAATCAGGGAGGGAGATGAAACACGAGAGCTCTGGACTCTGAGAAACAAACCAAGGGTTTTGGAGGGGAGGGGGTGGTTGATCCTGGTGGTGGGTATTAAGGATGGCATATATTGCATGGAGTACTGGGTGTGGTGCATAAACAATGAACTGAAAAAATAAAATAAAATTTTTAAAAATAATAATAATCACAGGAAAAGAGAGAGAGAGAGAGAGAGAGAGAGAGAGAGAGAGAGAGAGAGGATGGGAGACCAAGGTTCTTATTGGTGGATCCATGATGCCATTTAGGGCAAAGTTCCTTCTGGTTTTTTAATAAGCATCTTTAGGTGACTGTCAGTTACATTTTCCAGAAATATGTCACATGAGCCACCTCTAGTAGAAAGGTAGGCTGGGAAATGGTATTTAATTGTGCCTATTGCGGTCCCCCAAAAAAGTGACAGAGAAGGGGGAAAATTAACAGGCCAATTAGCAACTCTATCTACAACACAAAATCAGTGATTATAGCAAGACCCCAGCCATTATAATATGTTTGTTAAAGCATTACTAAGTGAATTGTTCCAATATCTAGGTGCTGCATGAAGTCCATTTTCCAAGTTTTCTTGAACTAGGTCATTTTGTGCCTTTAAGCTACATTTTGTCTAATGGATTTCTTGGAGAAGAGCCCAAACACTGCTTGTATCCATTCATAGAAAAGGTTTGTGTGGAGTACTGCTCTGCCTACAAGGGCAAGAGTGATGTATGAAGATTTTCACTCAGAAAGTTACCAATTGATACATTGTGGATGGTAATTGACAGAGCTAATTCCGGGAATTGAAAAAGAAGGAAATTGAAGGTATGGCACAATACCTTTACTTTCCCAGCTGCTTTCTGCTTTTGTTAATAAGGGAGCAAGAAGTGGTATTTTAAGAGCTGTTAAGTTCCTGGAGTGGGGGGAACAGTTCAGTATGTAACTGTATCTGGTACATAGTAGGTGCTCAAGTAATATTAGTTGAATGGGGCTTTTGCTTATTTACCCTTATTAAAGAGTGTGCAGAAGTTGATTTAAAAGAACCATTCCCCATCCACTTTAATGAAGCAAATGTCAATCAGCATCCATACTGTGTGAATAAAGCTCTGTGAGGAACCCAAAGGAAACACTTGCTGTGATCTCTCATCCTGAAGGTTTTGCCCTGTCTTTTATGTGACCTGGTAGGTTTTTTCAATTCACATCCAATGTTAATTAATCAAATCTATAGGAACTTGTTTCTAAGCCATTTGGCCATCAAGTGGATTATTAACATTGTAAAATGAATGTAAAGTGTTTTTTAAGTGTTTAAAATCTTCTTATGATTTCCTAAATTAGCATGTAAGTCTGCTTGAAATGGAGGTTCACAACTATCAGTAAATGCTTCAGTTGATCAAGCACTCAGTTGGTGTTGAGGGGCATTTCAAGCTATATGAATAACAGCTCCTGCCATTCACAACTTATGACCCATTTAGAGAGACAACATGTGTGCAGGGGCAGAAAAAAACACATAATAATGTCAATTGTATTTACGACTTGTTGAATTAATAAGACAGATAACACGGGTTTCATCTTATCCAGAATACCAATTAATTTGGACTCGTTAAAGTGGGCACACAGACTGAATATATCCCATTGTGTGACTCAAATTTTGAGACCTTGATAAGAGGATCATATCATTTTTCACACTGGAGTATAAAGTACTGCTTAGCATAGATGATAGATAATAAAACAAGTATTCTCTTTCTTTTTAAAAAAAAAAAAACTAGGTCATGGAACTAAAGGAGTATTTGAGCTTCTGTCTGGATGGCGGAGAACAAGAGAGAATTTGCCCTTCAAAGACAGGGTAGCAGATGCCTATTCTGATGTGATGGTCACCTATACAATGACCAGCTCCTTGTACTTCATTACCTTTGGCATGGGGGCCAGCCCATTCACAAACATAGAGGCTGTGAAGGTCTTCTGTCAGAACATGTGTGTCTCCATTCTGTTGAACTACTTCTACATTTTCTCATTCTTTGGCTCCTGCCTGGTCTTCGCCGGCCAACTCGAGCAAAATCGCTACCACAGCATCTTTTGCTGTAAGATCCCCTCTGCAGAATACCTGGACCGCAAGCCTGTGTGGTTCCAGACTGTGATGAGTGATGGGCATCAACAGACATCCCATCATGAGACGAACCCCTACCAGCACCATTTTATTCAGCACTTCCTCCGTGAGCATTACAATGAATGGATTACCAATATCTATGTGAAGCCATTTGTTGTCATTCTCTATCTCATCTATGCCTCCTTCTCCTTCATGGGGTGCTTGCAGATCAGTGACAGAGCCAACATCATCAATCTACTAGCCAGTGACTCCCCAAGCGTTTCCTATGCCATGGTTCAGCAGAAATATTTCAGCAACTACAGCCCCGTGATAGGATTCTACATCTACGAGCCCCTGGAATACTGGAACAGCAGCGTCCAGGAGGATCTACGGAGACTCTGTAGTGGGTTCACGGCAATGTCCTGGGTGGAGCAGTATTACCAGTTCCTGAAAGTTAGCAACATCAGTGCCAATAACAAGAGTGACTTTATCAGCGTCCTACAAAGTTCATTTTTAAAAAAGCCAGAATTCCAGCATTTTCGAAACGATATCATCTTCTCCAAGGCAGGGGATGAAAATAGCATTATTGCTTCTCGCTTGTATCTGGTGGCCAGGACGAGCAGAGACAAGCAGAAGGAAGTCATAGAAGTGTTGGAAAAATTGAGGCCCCTGTCCCTATCAAAGAGCATCCGATTCATCGTGTTCAACCCCTCCTTTGTGTTCACGGATCATTATGGCTTGTCTGTCACGGTGCCTGTTCTGATTGCAGGCTTTGGTGTTCTCCTGGTGTTAATCCTGACTTTTTTCCTAGTGATCCACCCTCTGGGAAACTTCTGGCTAATTCTTAGTGTCACCTCAATTGAGCTAGGCGTTCTGGGCTTAATGACATTATGGAACGTCGACATGGATTGCATTTCTATCTTGTGCCTTATCTACACTTTAAATTTTGCCATTGACCACTGTGCACCACTGCTTTACACATTTGTATTAGCAACTGAGCACACCCGAACCCAATGTATAAAAAGCTCCCTACAAGAGCATGGGACAGCCATTTTGCAAAATGTTACTTCTTTTCTTATTGGGTTGATCCCCCTCCTATTTGTGCCTTCGAACCTGACCTTCACACTGTTCAAATGCTTGCTGCTCACGGGGGGTTGCACACTTCTGCACTGTTTTGTTATCTTACCTGTGTTCCTAACCTTTTTCCCCCCTTCCAAAAAGCACCACAAGAAAAAGAAACGCGCCAAACGAAAGGAGAGAGAGGAAATTGAATGCATAGAAATTCAAGAGAACCCTGATCATGTCACCACAGTCTGAAGGGTGTAGACAAATGGATTATTTTTCTTTTCCAGTATTGCACAATGATGCAGGGAGAGTAAAGCTCAGACCGCAGCTGCTTGGGCTGGCCAGGGGTAACAAGGAAAGTCAGATCAAGGGTGAATTGTTCATGACACATCAAGGCGTCTGCGTCTTGGGGGGAAGAGAGAATCAAGAAGAGGGAAATGTTCTTTGCAACCTTGTTCTCCACTAAAAATAAGTTTGTGGATGTGATCTTAGAGCTCTTCCAAGGAATGGACGAATCAGTGGAGGGTTAGAAGGCCGAAAGATCTAACCGCTTTCAAAAATAAAATAAGAAAGAGAGAAGGGAGAGGAAAGCAGGCCTCTACATAGGGAAAATGACAGGAAATGTCAACATTGCCATGGCACTTTTCTTATTTCTGTTTTGTACAGTTTGGTCAAAGGAAACCTATGCACTTGGGAAGTACATATTTAATCCCATCTAAACCAAAGGACTTCCCAATCCATTTTATTTGTACATATATATGTATATATATCATATATACATATACTTAGATTTGTCTTTAGTGTACATTGATGTTTGTGTGAAAGAAGATGTCCATTGCAGATGGGCTGACCTTTCTCTGGAAAACCAAATTAGCCTTAGCCAAATATAGATACACGAATGGCAATTCAAAAACAACTCGTGCTTCAGCAGGAAGAATATTACCCAACTATGTGAGAAGCAAAATAAACAGAGATGTGAGTCCATTAGAGTCTACATTTCACATAAGTCTTTGAGATTCTTGCTTTGGATGACTTAGCAAAAAATACAAAAGGTATTTAGAGCAATTACCACATGGACAAAGGTTAAAATTTCATGTTGGAGCTAAACAGTTGATAAGGCTTTTCATCGGCGTTGAATGGTTCTCTATATTTGGGAAGGCTGATTTGACTGCTTTCAGAGAGTTTACCCACTGCAAATGAGTATTTTATACATATTGTCCATACATGTGTCTATAAGGGTGCACGTGTGTGTGTGTGTGTGTGTGTGTGTGTGTGTGTGTGAGAGAGAGAGAGAGTTGGGGTATACCATAGTAATCGTGCTCTCATTTTAGATGATGAAAATATACTGCCATGGAATACAGATAATTAACATAGGAGAAAGGAAATCTAACTAGGAAGCTTTTATAGATTGAAACAGAATAAATGGATCATAACTACTCATCATGTGCCATCAACTCGTTCTTAGCATAAGGAAAATATTCTAACCCTATAAAGTGTAGTGTGCTCCTTGCATTAACATTTGGCAGATGGACCCAGGCCATGATCACTATAGTAGTGGTCACTATAACTACTGCAATATTGTTTTGTAGCTTCTTGCAATATCCTTGTTCTTGTTACCTGGGAAGTGCTCCTCTGTTGGCCCACCACCCAGGGTGTTTGTAGCTCTCCACAGGTGGCATGTTAACTGTAACTGCTGCTGAATTCTCTCTCAGAAAAAGTACTGAGGTAAATGTTTTCATTCAGTTAACGTTTAAAACTCTTCCCCAGAAGATGGACTTAGTCCGTTGGGTGCTTACTTGGGTTAATGTTGTGTTTCCTGTCACAGAAAATTACTAGAAAATGCCTTTTCCCATGCCAAGCAGTAAAATAAGTTAATTTTCAGGTAGGACTAAGCAAATGTCCAGTGATTCTAAAATCTTTTAGTAAGCTCTTTTACCTGGAAGAGAGTTACTGTTTCCTGCCAACTCTGGTTGCATATTTTAATTGAATTGAAAATATTAAAACCTTGGAAAAAGAAAACAACAACAGCAAAAAACCCTCCTGGACTCAGTTAAATTCAGAAAAGAGATACCAACAATTCCATTTGGGTTGTGGTCTTTGGCAATGAAGTTGCTAGATTAATGAAGTGACAAAAAAAAAAAAAATAGTATGCTTTTCCAGTTAAGGAGTTTACCAGGATATTAAGGGAAAGAATGGTCTCTAAAATGAAAACCATTTAACCCAATTTTATTTTACAAATGAAGTTTGTTTTGTCCTACCTTGAGGTTACTGAGTTTCTATTAGAAATGATTCATGTCTTTCCAATTGTATTCATGTGGGCAGAGTATCAGTTGATCAAGTATGGAAAATAATTGCAATAAACATATAGTTATTGTTTACACATTATTTGTTAAATTCATGTCACAGATAACCCTCGCCTTTTGCCTCCTGATGAAATGATATTTGACACTAGTAGACTTGCAGACCATGATCTCGTACCTGACGTAGAAGTTTCTGAACAGCTGGATTTGAGGAGAGAGAGAATTCTTCTCTCATAGTTTACTCACCCTTTGTGAAGATTTGTTTTACATCCCTTTCAAAAGATGGCAATAATCAGCTGAGAAATTCCATTAACTATTACTCCATTTCTTTCTGAGGTATGCCATTCTCCATTCATTTATCAAGTTTTAAAAGCTTGCCTATTTAGGTCATTTTTTTTTCTTGATTACTTTAGACAATTCTACATACAAAAAAAGACTGGTAGGCTGATTTATAAAGAAAGAATCAAGCATGCCAGTTGCCAAATATGTGTGAGAATGGTGGTATAGATTGCTAAACCACCAGGGCAGTTCCAATACCACACCTCCATCTAGACAGTCTCTTTTTGGATGAGGGAAAATGGTTCTTTGTTAGGTTCTGACTTCAAGGATCAAAGTGAGTAAACAGATGTGAATTTCCCATTGTCTGAGTGACTAGAGGGGTGGAATTTTGGAAGGGATGTCATCTTCCAGGACACCATGGTACTCTTTAGTGAACTGTAGCAATAATTTATTGAAATGGTATTACTTGTTCTGGAAGAGTTAATTTACTACCCAATGTGTCCCAACTCAGTCCTAGGAAGTAATTTAAGCCTGGAAAGAGTCTAACTAAACATCATCTAACCTCCCAACCTCACTGTGCAGCAGATATTTCCAAAAATCCAATTACCAGATGCCATGATACATATTAACATATGAGATCATGATTTGCAGGTAATGCCCAACCTCTGCCTTTTTTAGAAGCTTATGTGCAACTCTTCCTAGTTTTTCAAATTCACTGCCATCATTTTGTCCATTTGTGAAATACTGATGGTGTTCAAATTGGGAAACTACCTACTGCTGGAAGATGACTGATCAACTACTGGAAGAAAAGAAACTGTGAGAAGTATCTCATCTATGTAGAGTATTGTACTTTGTTGAAATGTGCTTTTCCCTTAAAAAGAGAGATTTTAAAAGTTTGCAAAAAATTTTTTTTCTGAATTTAAACTACAATGTGCATTTGTTTTCTTCCATCAGAATACAAATTTGAAGTAGAAAGTGCCATAAGAACTCCATTCTCCATGATGGTTAATAAGCTCCAAAGAGGTACCCACCTAAATTATGGAAAGATTTGGTTAATCCAGATCATGTCTAACTTTTTTTTTAATGAAAGATGTGCTTAAATGTCATCCCATGAATTCTTCCAGGGATAGTGAGCCTCTCTGACAGCTGTGCATGAATATTCTATGAAAGAATTATTCTTCACTAAGGTTGTATCATGTGAATGTTCCTTTCCCATTTGATCCTTGCTTATTTCCACAGAATTTGGGTTTTACCTTGTGAGGTTAGAAGAATTCTAACAAATGAAGCTCCTATGATGCTTGAATAGCCATTCTTGAATGTCGAATTTGAGAGGGTGAGAGTTTCATCCATTTTGTAATTACCAAGACACTTTCCCATAATAATCTTTTAATCCTTCGGGTTTATGGTTAGAGCTACGGATTAACTATTGCCATTCAGAATTACATGTATTTTTATAGGTTGAGTGTAAATACCATAATTACAGTCACATATTTTTATAATCAAATAGTTATGAATGCCTGGCACTCTGCATGCATTGTTACTAATAGTACATAGATTTTTTAAAACACTATTTTAATAGTTATTACAACTTTTATTAAAAATCTCATATCTGCTATTCATAAACCGCTATTCATAAACGCCTTGTAGGTTTTGGTCCCAAAGGCCTAAATCCACAGAAAGTTCCAACCCAAGGAGAACAATTCAAAAATTGCCTTCCCTGGGTGTCAATGGCAGTGACCTCTTCTAGAATGACCTCTGGAAAATCCTAGAGGCTAAATCTGGCTGCCAGGTAAATGACATAGCAGATTCTGTGTTAGTCAGTAATCACCCATACTTTAATATCTTGTGTTTGCTGATCTCACAGTGAACCAGAGAATATAATACCATGAGACTGGAATTTAGATCTTGTCTCTGGTGAATTGGAAAACGTAATGATTTGCTCAACCTCTTTCTAGACGGATCTCTCTGTTCTGTTGGTGTTTGCCAATGATATTGATAATCCTTTCAAACGTGAACCTGAAAATTGTCATTTTTTTCTAAAAGAGATTTAGAAGCACCTTTTATTCCTTTTAAAAGCAAAATGAACAAAAAATACATCTTGCTTTTTGTGCGTTACAAAATAATTTCGTGACAAATTTTATGACATTGACTCAAAACCTGAATTGGTTTGCCCTTGGAATACAAAAATACATTTTGCTTTTTGTGTGTTACAAAATAATTTTGTGACAAATTTTATGACATTGACTCAAAAGCTGAATTGGTTTGCCCTTGGAATCTCCCCATCTTGAACTGAAAATAAAACTCAGCATTGTCATTGTGGTGCAGGCATTCACACCAACACTTTTAAGCAATGATTTGCTAATGCGTTGTATAAGGAAAATGAATTAATTTTTTTCTCACTGTGTTGTCTTCCAAATCATGACTGCAAATGTATTTATCCAAGTGAAAGCTGCAAAATCACAAATGAAACAACAAAGACTGTGTGTGTCAGGTCTACCATGGGAAGAACTATCTGTAGGTTTAATAGCAGTAAATTTCTTTGATTTCTAAACTAAATGGCCTAGGGTTGACCCACCATCATGTTTTAGTTAGAAGGGGAAGTGGTGGTGTTCTGTGTTTAAAGTTTTGTGTAGTTGGCTCAAGTAACATTTGAAGTAAGTTTGAAGGAATCCTGAGAAATGAGCCTACATACTTAGAAATCAAGCTGTCTATAAGCAAGTGTGATAGACTAGGTGAGATAATTCCACATATTTTAGAGTTTAGGACACAGCCCTGAAAATTGCGTGGTGCCTCAAAACTACAGATTCGTAAAATGCTAGCAAAATTGATCATATGCAAATATATTTCACTTGAAGATTGTCTTCTCAGTTGTCAAATTCATAACCTGATCTTCGCAAGGAAAGTGCTCCTGAATTTCCATGCATAAACCAGAGCCATAGATCATTTTGTGGGTGAAAGTGGGATACTAGGGAGACTCCTTGAAAAGAAGCTTCAAATAATCATCCAGATAAGCATTATTCAATGCAGAGATGGCTGCTAGCATTCTTTTGCTTTGTGCATCTTTGAGACATCACAGATAATTTTTTGATGTTTTCTCTGTACTTAATGAGGGCCTCTCTGTTACTGACAGAGAAGTCACTTGCTTTTCTTATAAAATGGAAAATTATTCAAAGAGAAATATATACAGCCAAAAATTATATAATAGAATAGTACATATGACCACTCTGTGGATAATCATATCTCTTCTGCACCTCTAAAGATGTTATTAAAATTAAATGAGCTTATATCATAAACTGAGAACCTCTATAAGATAGACATTTTAATATAATAAAGTATTTATTAAAAAATCATTGCTAATTTTTCACTTTTATAAATTATAGAAAGTCAGTCTCTACTATTTTTCCCAGTTGAAGTTTTCCTTAAGAAAATGTTCACAGGTCATGCTAATTATGAAGTCTTAAAAATCAGAAAGAAACTTTAGAAACAGAGGAGTGAGAGCATCTACCAGGTATGTGGCGTTGCTGCTCCATGTTACATGTTTGTACTTCCCCTAACTGGGGTTTTTAGAAATTGTTTGTCATTGTGTTCTGGTATCGGACATGGCTAATGGCATGGCCAGGTAGAAGAATGGTAAGGTTTCCTTTCCTTCTGCTTCCATGGTTATTAGACCACCACATTATCCACAGGGCTCTGTCAAACCAGAGGAGAAATAAGAACTCTAGGAGTAACTAGAAGAGACTGCCATGGGTAAAAGGCAAGTGAAGTTTATGATAAGGGTGTAGCTTTCCAGTCTTGTATGGATATATTCACT
Source organism: Spilogale gracilis (assembly GCA_004023965.1). NCBI lineage: Eukaryota > Metazoa > Chordata > Mammalia > Carnivora > Mephitidae > Spilogale > Spilogale gracilis. The sequence goes on from PITA01004043.1 coordinate 28,690, forward strand.
TGGATTTGGGCAGGGCAGCCTACATTATGTTGTGAGGAGAGTTTAAGTTATCTAACTTATGATAATCAATAGGATCTTCACCTAGGAAATAAAATAACTTCCATCATTCTATTTTGTTGATTCACTGGTTATTTGGTAGCCACAGTGAGAGAGCTAGAAAAAGACCAAACTCTCCTAATTCCCCCATGCCCTGGTATAGAGTGCAGCATCTATTTTGAGGTAGAATTGGGAAATTCTGGTATCTTTTCTTCTCAAACATACAAGTGCTAAGTACTGATAAATTAGACCTTAACCTCACCAATGCAATTATCCCAAAGTTTTAGCAGAGTTTAATCAACAACTTTATTATACTTTCATGTTAATTATGCATTTTTTCAGCAACAGATTTTCTTGCTTTTAAATAGGAAACCTATTACAGTTTGAAAAGTGCAGAGATCTTTCCAAGCTACCTCATAAGGGTATTTAAAGACAAAATGGCAGCAACCTTTGATTAAATGGCAATGTATTAAAGCCACAAAGCAATATTATTTATTACGTCTCCCTGATGCTCTCTCACTTTCCAAGTTTAGACCATCTAAATATAAAGGGAATACCCCACATGTAGTCCAACTTGTACATCTGGTTAGTGCAATGTTCCTTAATGTGAAATCTCTCAGAGCTGTTGTTTGGTTGTCTCTCTACAGACATCCCAGAACATGGAACTTGGTTCAGAAAGAGAATGCCCTGACATTGACTTTGAGACAGTGGTCTACCTAGGGAGGTGCACAACCAAATAATCTGTGAGTAACTCAGTAAAAATTCAAGTCCACTTCTTATCCGTGGAAGGAAAATTCAATTTGTTTGCTCATTTACCCTAAGCAAAGAGAAAGAGAGAAAGTTACTGGTATTTGGCATTTTACTTAGGTCTTCTTTTCCACTGGATACCATCATTATTATTTTTGCCTAAATTAGGATTCTAAAACACAGATCACTTTTTGGAAACATTAAAATCAGTGAGAAGAAAACTACTGGGAAGAATCTTCACCCATGCATAGACAAGCTGGAAATGGAAGTAGAAGCTGAGCACTTTATTTCTTTTCTTTTCTAAAACAAAAGCCCACTTATTCTTCTGGCTAAGCAGAATGCTAATTTCTATAACAAAGAGGAATGATGAAAAGTATGATATTATGAGACCCAGCATCTTATCAATGCAAATCTCATAGCAAACCACCACTTTCAAGTGTCTTTCTCCATAAGAACATTCTTTTTTCTAATGTTCTATGACATATAGTTTCTTACCACAACTCATTCATGAAAAGAGCTTCATTTCTTACTCATAAAATAGTGCAAATACACTAATACACCATGTAAATCTCTGTTCTGTGATTCAGTACCTTGTGCCCTAACATTAAAGCTACTTATTAAGGAAGACATGAAAAAGAATTTTGAACAAAAATTTCAATATCAAAAAAAGATTACCTAAGTTATATTTTCATCCCAAAATATCTTCAAAGGAGGGAACTGCCTGAGTGCTCTTTTAGATATTACTAAGAGGCAAATGTTCCTATATTAGTCCTTCAGAAATTTCCAAATTACCTGAATTTGGCACATTTTCAAAACTTATCTCTCTTGTCCATAAGCAAACAGAAATTTTAAACTAGACTTTTCTAACTATAATAAAAATAAAGGCATAACAAATTATTTCTCATAGATTTGCACATGTAAACGTATTTTATAATTAATCTCATAACCTATTCAAGGAAAATTACATTGAAAATAGTTCCTTATTAATTTAGTTTTTTCATACTTTGGATACATGGAGATATAATAATTTTAGTTAGATTCCTCAGGACTATGTTGTTTAAGAAATCTGTGATCTAAAGCCTACAGGTGAAAACCTTAAGAAAAATAACAATGAAGTCTTAGCTGTTTATAAAAATGTCATCTCAGTTATATTTACTATAATGCCACTAGACAAAATTACTTACAGTATTTCTGGCTATGTTGACTTTTTATTATAACAACTACAAAAATCTATGTCCATTAGTCATAATAAGGAGCAGCTACCATATTAAAATGATAGATGACACTGGAGGTTATGTTTTAATTCCTAGAGTCAGTTGACTGCTAGTTCTTTCTAGATTGCCATCTCAAATGCTGTAAACTAGGTTATTCGTAAATGCACTGGAGTTTCCTATTAATATTAAATGTCCCACAGAATATCATAATACATGTCTTCTTTATCTAATGTCAATGGGATCTTTGGGCTTCCTATCCTTTAGGGAAAGATTCTTCTAGGCTAGAGTTAAACTTCTTAATCCTAATATCTCATAACATCACAGTGTAACATAACCTATACTTCTTCAGCCCTTTATTGAATCCCAAGTTCCAAAAATTATTAATTTTATCCTTTAAAATTTTATGATTATGTGCATTTTATATCAGCTATTTCAGATAGGACATTCTGAAGCAAATACAAAATTCCTTGGCATTTCTGAGACATATTTTTGAATCTCTTAAGTTCACAAATATCTATAACATATAAATTATTAATGTGTTACTAAAATATGTAGATGTCCCTTTAAGACCCATAATAATTGTATTAACTCATGTCTAAGGCAATTTATAATAAATTCAAAAAAATTCCTGCTTAAGTCTTCTCATTGTATTACATTGTATGACTGTAAGAACATAAATTGTAAAGGTGCTTGAACCAACAAATTTTTTAATCCTGTGAGAGCTTCAGGGATGAAGACAATAAAAAATAAGTTGGTGACTCTTGAGCAATCCACAGGCTCACTCACAAAGCACATCCCTCCCCCTGTAGGCCCGTGATACAGTTTCAAGTCCAAGCAAACTAATTCAACAGCTGTCAGCACCAATTCTAACTCATTAAAACCAAGAATGTTAAATCTTTTAAGACCCAAGTTCACTATGGATTTAATGAATAATGTGATGTGATTATAAGAAATATATAAAAAGCCACTAATCACAGGATTTAAGTACACCTGATGCCAAAATTATACTGAAACAATTTAATAATCCACAATCTACTTTAGAAACTTGTCATCTCAGACTTCCTTATTGACATTATTTGCATGACTAAATAAAGAACTCTGATATGTTTTATCATATAAAGTTTGTTATTTTTTAAAAGAAAAGTGTCCAGAATTTTGTATGGAAATGTTTGAGTTCACTCAATAGCCATCTTCCTGTCTAAATTTAACTTTAAAGTCATTAACTTATTTTGTCTTATCCTTTTGCTTAAATATGTTCACTCTTTCTCATTTTTAAAATAATTTTTTAGAGTAACAAAACATATTTTTTCCTTTAGGAAAGAATGAGCATGTCTAGGAAGGGGTGAAACAATGCCCAGCAAAATTAAGCTGAACGGATGAAGATATTTACAAGCACTGATTCGGGGAAAGTAGTATTCCTTGTTATTTACGTAAACAACAAGCTGGAATTCCCCACTACTTTTAATAATGGCAGTTGACATGGCAAACAGTATATAGTATAGGTCCTTTTGCTGAGCAGACACTCACAAGTAGCTATTCAATGAAATAAATGAAAGAATCCTCTGGCTTCTGACTTGTCTGCCTGCGACCTAATGAAAAATGAGTTATTTCACAAACTCAATCAGTGAGACCTATATTTGGACATTTTTGTTGTTGTTTTGTTTTATCCTATTTTCTGGAACTCTTTTTTATAACCAGTTACACAAGAATGGGGCACCATATACAGAAAAAATTCACCTATGTTGAAGCTAATGTCCTTTCTAATAAGCTGAAATGCTAGAACCTAGAACTATATACATCTTGACAGTGAAATAAAAAAGAATGTGATTTAACATGGAAAAATATCAAAGGACACAAATGATTAAAAAAAAGATCAGTAAGAAAAGCAAAACAAAAAAATTGCAAAGATTTTTGTGTGTGTGACATTAAAAATTTATTTAGGTTGTAGTATTTTCACATTATTTTGTTTTTACTCATTTGCAATTCTCTGAAGAACACATTTAAATATCTTTTTAAAGACATGAATAATGCAGGTTTGGGGGGAGGGTTGTTTGCTTTGTTTTTTTAAGTACAACCATAACTATAAAGTAGAGGAACTTAAGAAGACAAAGATCAAATCTGCTTCATGGGGCAATCTAATACAGAACACAACATGAACCTTTCCAAACAAGTTTGCTAAGAAACAGCTCCCATGTATAGTTTTACAAATAACACAATCCTCTCATTTAGAAAAAACAAGACAGCATTTGATTACTCAAGCCCATTCTTCCCCCAATTTTATATTTGCTTGTCTTCATTTTGAAACGGTAAATTCAGGAGAAAAGAACAAGTTTTGTTACGGTATAAAAATCTTAGGAATAACAAATTACAAATATTTAATTTTTTAACAAATGAAAATGTTTGCCTTCCCAAAATGTAAACATCCAGTAAATAAAACAAACAATATTCCATGAATAGAAACACCAGTAATTCACTTATGAAAGAGGTGTATTTGGTTTTTTTTTAAGGATTTTATTGTTTAGGCAGTGCATGCATGAATGAGGGGAGGAGCAGAGGGAAAGAGAATCCTCAAGGAAACTCCCCTCTGAGCTCAGAACCTGACATGAGGCTCAGTCTCACAACCCTGAGATCATGACTTGACCTGAAATGAAGAGTTGGACACTTACCTGATTAAGCCAACAGGCACCCCCAAATACAAAACTTTTGGAGGAAAATAAACAACTGAATGAAAAGTTCTTGGTTTTATTGTTTTTGTTAGTTTGTTTAGTTATTTCACATTTTTTTAAATAATAAACACATTGAAAGGGGTCAGAAAAATGTTGACATAGATAAATGTCCAAACATTTATTGGCTGTTAACCTTAAAGAAATAGAACCAAAAAGTCATTTGTATTTTAGGATCAGGCTTTGCTGTGGATAGGTTTCTGGAGCACCTCTAGATTACCTGGGATTATATTCATAATTCAGCAAATATTTATGAGCACCTATCTCAGTCTCTGTTTTAGGCTCAGAGAAAAATAGCAATGTCCATAACCCTGCCCTTGAAGTACCTATAATCTGTTGAAGAAACTTCTCCTGGGATGTTCAAGGAAAGCATCATGCAAAAATCCACACTGATGTTTGGGTAAGATTCTAATAGAGACAGAGAGTCTATCTGGAAGAATATGGAATACACAAGGACACACAGACCACAAAGCAGCTTGTCTGGGTGAAGATTGTAGATGAGATTGCAGAAACCCAGAGTGGTTACTCTGTCTAGTGGTTGGCTATTAGAAAGTAAGAATCACCAGGATTGCATTTGGAAGTAGAGTCATGAAGAGAAAGCTTGTCCTGAGATACAGTCTCAGGTTTGAGCAGAGTAAAAGGTTTACACAATATGAACACCACAGTCCCTTTTCTGTGTTTCACATACTGAAGTCAAGAATCCAAAAATTCAGCATCAACATGCATATTTCTTTTTTTTTTTTTAAGATTTTATTTATTTGACAGAGAGAAACACAGCTAGAGAGGGAACACGAGAAAAGAGGAGTGAGATAGGGAGAAGCAGGCTTCCCACTGAGAAGGGAACCTGATTCGGGGTCTGACCCCGGGAATCCAAGATCATGGCCCGAGTTGAAGGCAGACACTTAAGGACTGAGCTACCCAGGCGCCCCAAAATTATTAGTTTTAGTCACAATTCAAGTAGCTGCTTAATAGGATAAGTGGTGTTATCCTTGCTTTATAGATTATTTTAAGAAAGAAAGCATTGGTTAAACAAGTACTATGTCCACCTGGTACACTATATCACCTTTTCATCCTAAATGAGGCATAAAAAAAGTGCCTATCCAGAGTTGTACAAATGCAAATTCTGTGTGGTGAGAACAGCTGCATAGATTTTTCTCCCCCATCTGTCCTTTTCTAAATACAAAATTTAAGACAATGCTTTAGTTAACATGCTTGAAACTATTTTTAAATCATATGCTTAAGAATCACCTTCTACTTGAGAGATTACAGTAAAGTATAATATGTGTACATAATTTTAAACTAATCAATTTGTTTATTAGCCTTTTCCTTTTTTTATAATTCATGTCTTAATCATAGTCATGATTGATACTCCCCAAAAATTAGCAAGTGGGCTTATAAGGAAGTTTGGAAGAATATATTTTAACTTTTAAACCTGAAATAAACATTTCCTAATAATGTTGTTTTGAGTTAAAGATAAGGTTGTAGTTGGTCTGGGGAAGCCACATTTTGGAGCTGATTGAAGAGCTCATCTGCTCACAGAGTGGGACACAAATTTATCAAACAATTAGCCATCAGAGACTGTGGCTAACACACACATTCCAAAAGACATTTTGGGTAATTCAAGGATTAGCAGAGCCATTGGTCCTCAGATTTGCTGCATATCAGAGTGACCTAGTGATTTTCTTCTCTCTTTTTTTTTTTAAATTTCAATGCCTAGACTGCTTGCAAAATTGAATCACTAGCTCTACAAGTGTGACTCAGGTCTCAGTGTTTCTGTACAATCCCCCAGTGATTTCAGTGTGTAGCTAAATTTGAAAGGCAGTGGCTTAGACCACCAAGTCAAAAATTTAATTAAATAAATGCTGATAGAGCCCTTATATTGAGTGAAGATATAAAAGTTCCAAGACAAAGGCATTTATGACATGACATTCATAACCAAGATACAAGCAAGAACTCGTAAAGCATCCCACAGAGAATACCTAGAGAGCAGAGAGATTATTTTTAGTAGAGCCAAACCTGGTAGAAATACATTCTATTTAAGAAAGCACTTAAGGTGGAGTTAGATTTTGGCCTAAGCATCCATGTGTTGTGAACAGCCTAAGCAAAACCATTAAAAAACAAAAGTACAGACTGTGTTACTGGATCAATGAACTCCATTTAGCTTGATGGCGTGTTTCCAGCAGAGGATTTGAATTTGTACAAGAAGAAAGTTTAGTAGAGGAACCCATGAACATCATATTGGAGAATTCATATTTAATTTGATAGACTTTTGAAGAATCATTAATATTATAGTCAGGATTTAGAAATATTAGTCTGCAATGATATAAGTATAGGATAGATTGGAGTTGAGAAACCTGGACCAAAGGAAGTGTTAAGAGGATACAGTCACCAAGGAAAAAGGTAATAATGACATGACATAGGATGGTAGCACTGAAGATCAAAAGGGAAGGAATGAATTCAATTAATTCTGTAGCACACAAATCTGAATTCATAGTGTAGCCTGAACACCCAAGAAACTTTTGAGTTTCCCAAGTACCAGCAAATAGTATTTTATAATTGAATATGTTAGTAGGTTTGAAAGAATATTATAGTAGCCAGCCATTCATTCATTCTTTGCATGATCTAGTCATTCCAATATTTTAATTCATATTTTAATAATCATATTCCTATGATTTTTATATACAGAAATAACTGTTGTTGTGAAAAAATATCCGAAAATCACTCTTTACAGAATGGTCAGTTTGGTTCCCCACATTTCTAGCCTGCAAAAAAATTTGTTTCACCTTATTCACAGAATTCAAGTACAATAAATCAAAGATGTGTTAAAGAAGAAGAAACAGAAATTTTGGGAAAATAAACTGGTATATCTGATCTTTTGTGCTTTTCTCTATATTAGATTGCTGGATATTCAAGTGTATGACATTTATCAATATGTAGGCATCATACCTAAAGAATCTACAACAATATCTAGATCAATCTACAGATGGAAACATCAGTTTAATTAACAATTTTTGATATTTGTTTGTACTTCAGGGAATTTAATATTTGTAGTGGTCACTGTTCTTCCACAATTAGAGAGCCAGTCTTCCTTCATCTGCTCAGATAGTTTTGTGTAAGGACATATCTTTATTTCATCATAAAAATAAGTATTGTCATTTTTAACCATCAGCATTTGTTAATGTTGGATATGTACATAAGATTTTCACAACTTATCCTTACACATAACAGTTACATAATTCGGTAGGTGGCCTATCTCTAATTCAATACTTTTTCTGTGGAATAATTTAACCATCAAACATTTCACAATTATAGATATACACACTTCTTAACATTAGCATATATCTATAAAATGACTAGAGATGGTAATTCATATGAACCCTTTGTATTCTTCCACAATTTATAGAACAACCAAAATGAGTAAAGGACAATGGAGCAAATGGTAACTTGAGAAAATGTAAAAACAGTTGGATCTTGGATCCACATTGCCACACAACAGAATCCCAAAGAGGTTTGACCATCCACATAGCTTTATGGTATACACTGTGGGCTATGGGTTTTATTAGACAGCTGAAAGAGAAAGAAAGAAGAAAAAGAAGGAAGGAAGGAAGGAAGGAAGGAAGGAAGGAAGGAAGGAAGGAAGGAAGGAAAGAAAAGAAAAGAAAAGAAAAGAAAAGAAAAGAAAAGAAAAGAAAAGAAAAGAAAAGAAAAGAAAAGAAAAGAAAAGAAAAGAAAGGAGGGAGGGAGGAGGGAGAGAAGAAAGAAGGAAAAGAAAAGAGAAAAAAGAAAGGAAGGAAGGGAGGGAGGGAAGGGAAAGAAGGAAGGTAGAAGAAAGGAAGAAAGGAAGAGAAAAGAAGGGAAGGACAGAGGAAAGGAAAAAAGAAAGGAGAGGAAAGGGAAAGGACAGAGGAAAGGAAAAAGGAAAGGAAAAATGAAAAGGAAAGGGAAGGGAAGGGAAGGGAAGGAAAGGAAAGGAAAAAGAAAAGGAGAGGAAAAAGAAAAGGAAGGAAAAAAATAATTATCCATCGACTCATTTACTCACCCTATCTTTCATTTAACAAAATTTTTAAATACTCTCCATGTGCCGGGCACTGCAAACGAATACAAAGAGAAATCCAAGCAGCTACTATTAACCATTAAGGAATTTAGATCAGTAAACTAGAGATAAGACAGCTATATTTAATAATAACAAAAGTGATGGGTGTTAACATAGAGTAATTATTCTCAAACTTAAGGATACATCAAAATCACTTGGAAGTCTTGTTAAAACACCGCTTATGTTTGCTGATTTGGTAGGTCTGGAATGAGGCCTAAAAGTTTGTTTCTTAACAAGTTCCTAGGTGATGCTGATGCTGCTGGTGTAGGAAACCACAGTTTCACTTTGAAAAATGCTACAGTGAAAGTCTAAACAACAGTAGGCATTCTGAAAGTAGCTGGATTAAGTCTGGAAAGGCATAATGAGGGAGATCATCTTATCACTGGGGCTGGAAATCTGCATGGTTAAAGTGGGCAAGAACATTCCAGGCTGAGGAAAACAAAGTACTTGAATTAAGGCCATGTTTGCCAAGCTGAACTGTTGGTAAGACTCACCTGAAAAGCTTCATTAGGGAAGCTTTTCATTAGGGAAACACTCATTAGGGATAGGACTTAGGAATCTATGTTTGTGACAGGTTCCCCATGAGGACCTTCTCATGAAAAAACTTTAAGAAACATTGAACCAAGTCATAGAGTTTAAAGACTATATCATTTTCAGAAAGTCCTGATATAGAGTGTTTTGATTAGAAGGCATAGGCTGCTAGGTAAAATATAGGATATCAGTTAAGTTTGAATTTCAGATAAACAATGAACAATTTTTTTTTAGTATAAGTATGTCCCATGCAACATTTGAGGTATATTTATACTTTAAAATTTATAGTTTATCTGAAATTTGAGTATGACTGGGCATCTCATATTTTTATTTGTTAAATCTGTCAAGTCTGAGAATGTAGGCTATGTGTCAGGTTGTGAGAAGGACTGAACAGAATGAGGCTGAAACAATATTATAAAATATAATACAGTTTTCCATGTAGGCTGATGCAGATTTAGCACATAGCTAATGAAGCTTAAATTTCAGGGCCCTTTGCTTGCATGAGTCTTTCCAAGGCTCTGGGATAGTCCCCAGCAATGTATTTATATTTTCTTAGGTTTATATAAAGTTTGAAAAAGTAGGATAACTTTCTATTCTTTTTCTTACAAAGGACTCCAAAATTGTATACACTTCAGGCCCAGCAAAATATTGATCTGCCTCTGCAGGTGGGACTATCATGAGTATCAAATGAAACAGAAGGATGGTGGTAAATATTAACTCTAAGGTGAAAATACCAAGTACAATCAAAGTCCAGAATGTTTGAAGGTTTTTATTCCCATCGCTTCAAAAGGGCTAAACAAAGGCCAAATGGCTTTGATACTGACAAACATGAAGCCTACTTTTCAACTACCCTAGATGTGTGCAACGAATTCCCCAGTGAGGTAGAGAGAATAATACATTTCCCAAATATATTTGACCATGTGGCCTTATGCTCATGGAGCACCATAAAAAATTGTGTTCCATGGAGCAAACTTTGAAAAATATCCTGTTAGAGAAGTTCATCTTCATTAGCAGTGTGCAAATGAATACTTATTAAAATTCTAAACAAAGCAGAATTATTAGACCTGTGTAGAAACCAGTTCTTATTTCCTAAAGAATTTTACTGTTTTCTACATGGTCAATTAATTTACGTCCTCACAGAAGAGTAGACTACTTCAGGAAAAATGACTCCTCTACATGGGTAATGTACTCAGAGTCTGGGTTTTAGTTAAAATTATACAGAGCTGATTTTTCCCTTTGGTTTTAGTAGAAATTCAGAGAAGTCAAAGTAAATGTACAGAAATCAAGTTGAAAAGACCAAAAAGAGGGAAATATAAAGGAAAAATTTTGCCAAAATGGCCTAGAAGAATGGGTGTTTTTTTGTTTGTTTGTTTTGTTTTGTTTTTTTAGCCTTTTGAAAAGTACAATAGCATTCTAGCATAACTGGGAAATTTGGGTTGTGAATAAAAGGTGAAAGTTATTTCTTAAAAATTATATGAAGTAAAAAAAGGGGAAAGTTATCAACCAAAAAAAAAAATAGTGTGTGTTGAAAATGGTTGTAAGCAATCTCTGTTCTCAATATCCCGGCTATTACACTGCAATATATGCCAGACTGAACACTCTGTTTAAAAAAAAAAAAAGGCAATAACAAAAAAACATAGTCTGGCAATAGCAATGGTTGATGAACCCATAATTTGTTAAAATAAAATTCACCACCAGATCTCAAAAAGGCTGCCTTGGTCTTCAATTCTATAAAGAATAAGGGATTACTAAAATTTAGAGTCACACACAAAATGCCTCTACTGGTCACAGATTTCTTACCATATATTCCAATAGTTCTTCTTTATGTGTTAATATCTAAATACTTAAAGCATCCAGTTATTTTCAGTAATGAGAAGCTTCAACTAAAGGTTGACAATGGTACAGAATATTTTTGATTAGAAGAAATTTTTCAACCAGAAATATGGGCATTTACCTAGGAACTAGGAAGGCAAAAATGGCATAACAAGCCAGCCATTTCATTCCTTTCCTAATCGATCACTCAAACATTTATTAAGCACTTACAATGTACCAAGTAATGCACCAAGTACTATACTTGAAACACAGCAATGTTCAAACAATTCAGAGGAACATCATGCTGTATAAAAAAAAATGGAAGTAATCATTTGTTTAAACTGAAACAATTATGTGATGAAACATTGGCAAGACTAGAGATATTATTTGCCAGCTATTAACCTAATCTAAAAACTGTTCAAAGTTTTTAATTAATACGCATTTGCTATAATAAATAGCAGTTACTCTATTAATTTTTTGTTTGCTGGAAATGGGTACTAATGAGTTCTAGATGTGTTTTGAACAAAATGGTAAGATAGGAAGGAAGGGCAGGTGATCAATTGATTAGTGTTAATAGCAATGCAGAAGACAAAACCTGAAGGACTGAAATCATTTTGCTTGATATTAATACACTAAAACAAGTTAGTGACTACAAGTATAAACAAGTGCCAAAACTCATCATTTGACCTAAGACAGAAGAAATACTGATAAATAAACCACTCCAGCTAGAATTGAGACAGACTAGGGGTAAAAAAAGGAAAAATCATTTTATGAAAGAATGTCAGTAAAGAATGCTAATAAGAAGTCATTTCCTGCCATGTTGCCACCTCCACTCACTTTTATTTAGCATGGCAATGACTAAGGCATTTTCAAAAGGTTGGCTTAAAGGAAGGAAATATGACTAATTTGGGAAAGAAAAAGCGTCATCTATTGATGGAAGAATACAAACTTGCTCCTTCTTAACATTAGGTTCCCAAAGGATTGTCCAGTTTGAAATTTAGCACTGGAGGAATTGTGAGATCTCACCCAATGGCCTGAGATTGATATCTTTCACTAAAATAACAACTTGAGAGGCATCAAGTGGCACCTTCTGTTCTTGTTTGTTCGATTTAGCATGGAGCACATCGACATGTATTCTTTAGTTGGACTATATTGTCTTTTGTAGAGAATGAATAAACAATGTGTAAAGATTATTTTTAGTCTAAAAATTATAAAGATCTTACCCGAGGAGAAATAACTTTTATGAAAGTGTTCTATCACTACTGTCCATCCATGACCACTTCTTAACTAGATGACTGCAAACAAATGGTTCAAATAAACTAATGGCCTAGTGGATTTTTACCCTGTAGTTTATGTCTCTGATAATATTTATAATCTGCCACTCCACTGACAGCCTGGACCCTGCTAGGTAACAATGTACTGGGAAAAAGGAGATATATTCGGAGAGAAATCTCATGAATGAAGGCAGACATGAAGAGGAATGGGTAGTAGTATTATTGTAAAAAATAAAAATAAAAAAGAAACCTACACAGATGGAGCCCCCATTTTCTGCAGGTCAGGAAGAAGGTGTCTACAAATATACAGAGATAATCTCTAAATTAAGATGAATAATGACATAAATCAACAAATTAAAAGATAATGTGTATTATACACTGAGTTCTAACCTATTGTTTTTGTTTTTGTTTTCTTGGCAACATTCTCCAAATTCTTTGAATTTATTTTTGATTTGGGGATTTCTTTGCTTTTCTTAATTAACATAATTTTATGTATTTCTGTTATTTAATTACCATGAGCTCAGTGTTATGTGCTGTAAGGGATAGAGAAAATGTATTATGTGGTTTCTACCCTTTAGTTGCTTGGGATCTATTTGAAGAAGCTAACAGAGGAACAAATCATAAGTGATAAAATGCAGAAAATTATTGATGATGATTTGCATGGTTCATACTTCAGAGTTAAAATCTGGGTATCAGAGGGAACACTGAAGGAAGGATATGCAACTTCGCATAGTCCTTGAAGAATGCACTGGATCCGTTCAAGGGAGAGATCCAGCTCTCTACAACCATTGCCTCTGGTGGCAGACATGTAATAAAGGGAAACCCTAGCAAAGCTGTCCCCCTGTGTCCTTCTCTCTCATCTCCTCTCCTGCCCAAATCCCCTTTGTCCTCTTGCACTTGTTGCTCCTAAATGCTCTTCTCCCCTCGCCCCACATCAACAACCATCAGTCTTCTTCATTTCTTTTCACGATATTTCTTCTTGACTTTCAGGTCATTAGAAATCCTTTCATGACTGTAAGGAAAGCCTCCTACCCTCCTTCCTTCCTTACAATGGCATTTGTTAATTGTCTGTCTGTCCTTGGTAGATTGAAAAGTCTGAAAGGACAGATATTTTTTTGTGGTTGATCTATATACTACTAAAACCCCATAGCCTAGAATAGTGCCTGTCACATAATCACACATTCAGTAAATACTGGGGAAGGAATGGAAGAAATAAGATCAAAGTGTGAGCCAGTGTCAGGAGGATCTTGAAAGCTTCACATGTTTCAATTTAAAATTGAAGCCATTGGATGTATCTCATTGTCCAGTGAGTAATTCAGGGTAGACTCATAAATTTTAAAGTTCCTTGCCTATTAATGTCTTGCCAGGTAATATTAACATTTAGCCTTTGATTTTTAAAATTATTTACCTGTAGTTTAAATAGTTTAAAAGCCATGATTTCCATTCACTCAGCAAAAGACTGTCATAGCTTCTCCTTACTTGTCAATAGAAAGAGAGAGGGGGGAAAGGAGGGAGGAAGGAAGGCAGGGAGGGAAGGAGGAAGGCAGGGAGGGAGGAAGGAGGAAGGAAGGAAGGGAGGGAGGGAAGGAGAAAGGAAGGAAGGGAGAGGGGGAAGAAGGGAGGGAGGGGGGAGGGAGGGAGGGAAGAAGGGAGGAATACAGCTGAAAACATGAAAGACCATCCTGGTAAACACAAAGTAGAGTGGGGACAATTACTATGCTATTTCTTCTTGGCTAAGAAACTCAAAGAACCTGCCTCAAGCTATTTTCATTGGGAGCTTCAGGATTACCCAAACACCCAAAGCCAGGCTGACATAAACATAAGTAAAATATATCATCTGATGCTTGGAAACATTTCATTCTTCTCCCAAAACGAGTAATTTACTGGTATTCTACCTGCTGTTTCTAAGCTCACGTTAATGATTCATCGATTAGTCTTGAAAACAGAGGCTCGTCTTTAAGTCACAAGTTCTGTAAAAGCATTAACTAGTCCTCTGATGCCTGAAGGAATTCAGAAGAAATTTTGTAGTTTAAATTGATTAATTTAGGAAGAGATATAGGAAGTATTTTCTGTACAATTGTAATATTTGCTGTTTTATTTTCCTTTCTGGTAGAAATCTCTCATCTTCTGAATTTCTGTTAGTATAGAACTTGTTTCAGTTTCTTTAACATTAGTAGATGTATTGTGCAAAGCCATCCACAGAAATTCTGACCCAGATGGCCTGTTGCTTGTCTGCATTCTTATTGCTTTTTGTTTATGACTTAGTTTATTCTTATTAGGATTTTTCCAAAATAACATAATTTATGTTGGTGAAGAGCATTGCAGTATTTGGGCCCAGAAAATGCTTTCTTAATTATACCACATAGGTTTCAGCATCTGCAAAGTTTCCTTTTCTTTCTTTCTTTTTTTTTTTTTAAAGATTTTATTTATTTGACAGAGAGAAACACAGCCAGAGAGGGAACACAAGCAGGGGGAGTGAGAGAGGGAGAAGCAGGCTTCCCGCCGAGCAGGGAGCCCGATGTGGGGCTCGATCCCAGGTCTCCGGGATCATGACCTGAGCCAAAGGCAGTCGCTTAACCAACTGAGCCACCCAGGCGCCCCTGCAAAGTTTTCTTTAAGCTTTGTAAATGATTGTTGCTTTTGAGATGTGATAGCTCTTTTATTTCCATTACTGTTTTCATCTCTGCCTTGTTCTCAGCTGAACTTGCTACTTATATACTTATCCACTTGAACTCAAGGTTGAGGTAAGCTAAATATACCCAATTTGATTTCAGACACATCACTTTGTCCTCCAGAAGGAAATTATTTATGAAGGAAGGTTATGAATATTATAAACTAATATCAGGTCTTCTTCTTATGTCTGTCTCTCAATCCAAAATGGGGGGTGCCTACCACAAAATCGAGCCTATTTCTATCTGAGGATCTTCTTCTCCTATAATTTCTAGGGTATTCATTCAGGGTTCTCACTTAGTATAACTTACAGCAAAACACTTTCCAGGGAAGCAACAAGGGACTGCATGGACAGCACTACAGTTTAAATGTCCACAAGCTAGATGACCTAAAATGTTTCAGAAATCACCATGCTTGGATTTGGGGTGAGATGTGAAACAAATGACATCCTTAAATGTATCATCCTCAGTCCTCAAGGGACCAATACCGAATTGTTTCTAATTACAGTTTGCTGCAAAACTAGTATAATTAAATTAACACTGGGATGTATTAATCCCAGCTTGTAAAACAATACTTAATGGCAACGATTAGTGGGTTTAATATCTGTCTGCTCAACACAGTGCCATCTTTCCTAGAGGATTTACTTCACAACGTTTTCATTGCCATTCTCCAAATGAAACTAAGTCTTTTGTTAACAGTTTTCAGCTCTTATATTTGGACAGCATTACAGAGAAACAGAAACACTTTTCATTGACTCATGGTTTGATAATGGCATGAAATTGGGCCAGCATTGCCATGCAATATCAAAAAATTAGAAGGCAATAAAGAAATGTAGCTATTACATGTGACTACTTCATAGTACCTAGACTCCTAGGTTATTGTTTGGACACTAGAACTATTCTTTTATCTTGTCAAAAGGCAATCAGAAGTCAATGTGATGCCGTCTTGCTCTAGGACAGAAGTTTGAAGAAGTAAGATATTTTTCATGATACAGTATTACAGGACATAGGTTAACGTCCACAGAAACTTCATGTTCAGATGAAACTGCATTGTCAACGTGTGTCTGTTCTTACTAGTCTGGGGAGAAAAAGGATTTACAGTCTCCTGTTGATCAAATTCCATTTCCTGTAGGCCGCCCGATACACCAGCACCTGGTTAGCACTACTCTGGCCCAAAACTATTAAAAGAAAAGAAAAAGTCATTGTTCTGGAAACATATGAAATAACACCGATAACACAGGATTTTTTTCAAGTGGGGCAATACTACAATCATACGAATTCTTGTGTCTAGGTTTTCTCCAAAAGGTCATTTTTGCTGGATCCAGAAGACTCAAAAGTTCCTTAAGCAACTTGATCATAAATTTTGTCATGCTTCAGCTTTTGGCAGCTTTGATTCATTACCAGTTACTAAGATCACTATTTAAATATGAATATTGTCCTTTCTCATTATGAAAAAGCTATGGGTTTATATAAAGGTTGATGACTACATGCTTTTTTATATTAGAAAACCATGTGAAAACAAAATTAATCAGATGAATGCTGTTAATTATTTTAACTTTTTTATTAGGTATAAAATGTTCATAAAATTATTCTCTCTATAACTTACCAAGATTTATCAGCTTGTATAATTTTTATAATCAGAGGAGTCTGGTTTTCTAATTAAAGTTTTGTCAAAGAAAACGAATCGTATGGCTCTTTCCTTCCTTGGAGGCATATTATTAAAATGCCAAAAGTATTGTCCAGGTTTCTCTCCTCCACTATGTGGTATGCAAATGAAACTGTATGCAACCAACACACCTGACCACATTAACTTACAAGTCACTTTTTCCAATCTACTCTCAGCTTGGGGAAAGGGCTAACACATATCTTATTATCATACTTCCCTCAAAAAAAATGGGCAAATCTCTACATCTATATTTTTTTTAAGATTTTATTTATTTATTTGACAGAGAGAAACACAGTTAGAGAGGGAACACAAGCAGGGGGAGTGAGAGAGGGAGAGAAGCAGGCTTCCTGCCGAGCAGGGAGCCTGATGCAGGACTGGATCCCAGGACTCCAGGATCATGACCTGAGCCAAAGGCAGACCCTTAACAACTGAGCCACCCAGGCGCCCCAGCAAATCTCTACATTCATAAACCTTAATTATTCCATTCCCAACTCCAAATGAAAAAAATTTACTGTTCTTGGACATATAATCACTGCATCTCAAATTCCTACTAGTCCAAGAAGTAATAAGTGCAACTAAACTGTAAAAAAGACAAGTATGACATCTCACACATCAGCATCACCATTGCCAAATTTCCCGTGAAACAGATAACTGGAAAGAGCTAACTTTCCTTCAGAAAAGGAAAATATTACCAGACAGAATTTTCAGTCAAAATTTTTCTTTTCCAAGGAGTCTGCCTTTCTGAGTTGTTGGGAGCAAATTGTATGAGATAAATTGTAGGGGAGGCAACCAAGAAAACCATCTCCGAAATTTTCAATGTCAGGAGCCGGTGCCTTTGACCTTTGATCTTGAAAATTTACTACTTTAGGAGCTCTCCATGCAAAAGCCTCTGGAGAGGTGATATTGTAGCTCAGTTGTGATCTACAATAACAGCTTGGCTATTCCTTTACTCATTAGCACCTTAACAGGGGCCAGCAAAACTAAGAGTTACAGTTCTAACTGGAAGAAAAGAAAAGCTTAGGGAGAGTGACATTTCATCCCCCTCCTTTCTTTACCAAAGTCCAGGATTCCTTTTTCTTTAAGTTGATTAATTGTGTTTTCAACACAAGTTATCTGAATCAAAATAACCAGATCTGCTTGATTATATGCCACAGTGGGCTGTGAGGTAACTATTTGAATACAGAAAACACTGCTCAAGCTATAGCCACTATTACCCACCTTACACAACAACTGAGTTGCTCTTCCAGGCTTCTATTCTCAGTGTATGACCTCTAGGTCTGTACATCATCCCCTATACACTAAATAGCCCATGTATCACCAACAGTGAGTGCTTAGCTAGGCTAAGCTGGGCTTATTGTAACCTACTATTCAAGACCAATGGAATTCCTCCTTGGAGAGTTGGTAGCACAGGGGGAAAAAAGGACCTGTTGGTCAGGAAAGATCTTGGTAATTGCTATTTGGTAAAGTAGCTATTAAAGCTTGGTGAAATATAAATCTAGTGGTAAAGAGAAAATTAATAAATATCTAAGCCATCTCAGGAAAGAGCCATGAGGTGTCAGGGGGATGGGCAAAAGGGGTGAGGAAGAATGAGTGGCAACAGTGTTCCAGTTATGGAATGCATAAGTCATGAGGATAAAAGGCACAGCATGGGGAATATAATCAATGGTATTGTAGTAGCACAGTATGGTGACTGATAGGAGCTATACTTGTGAGCAGAGCATAACACATAGATTTGTCAAATCATCATGTTGTGTAACTGAAGTTAATGTAACACTGTGTGTCAATTACACTTCAATATTAATTAAAAATAAAATGGTAAGCTGTGGGACCACACTTGATAGAAATGATTAAAATCAGGTTGAAAGAGAAAATGAAATATGAGCAACATGTCCCTATAGTCAGATTTGCTGAAAACATTTTAGATAATAAGCCCCAAATCTTACTTGCAAATTGCTTGGGGCCCACATTCCCATGGTTGGAAGCCTGATAGCATCAACAAATGAACAGAAGTGAATCTTGCTGAAGGGAGGTATCATCTGCAGCCCCGAGAGTCAAGCACTGTTTTCCATCTTCATTATTGAGTCAGAACAACTGGTAAACCAAATCTGCAAGTGATGATAAAGCCGCCAATGTTCCTGAATATCATGAGGGAAGGAAGTCAAGAAATACAGGCCTAAAAATGTTAAAGATACAAGCATTAAAGAACTCAAATGAATTTAGTTCAGAAACACGCAGGGAAATTTACCAGAAACTTGGGTTTGGAGGTGGGGTTGGCAGAAACATAAAGAGAGAGAGAGAGAGAGAGAGAGAGAGAGAGAGAGAGACCAACAAAGAGATAAATCAACACAGGTATGAGAAAGCAAAATGAGACTACATGTGTAGCATTTATAAAAAATAAATAGGCCAGTGCTATTTGAGGTGACATGCAGTATGAAATTGAGAGACCAAAATAGTTTTTATATACCACTGAAATGGGAGAATTGGCCATTTTCAATCCCAAAAAAGATTAGGACCAATTGGAAGGATCAGTAGTGAGAGGAAAGATTGGAAGCAATTAGATGAACACTTACAGAAATAAGCTGTGGCTCGGGAAAAATACAGCAGTGACACACAGTGGTGATGAAAATTGGGAGGAAAATAATAGATCTGAGCCAGTAAGCCAAAAATATGTCCCACTTGCTCACTCTCGAGCGGTTCTCATGGTGACAGTTGCTTTAAAAAGCACCTGACGGTGTTTTCTAGAGGCAGATAGTGAGTTTTATTATCTCTACTATGAGAACTCGGGGGAGAAAGAAGAAGACACTATTTGGCAACAACCAAGATTTCTGAATTTTTAGTTGTGGAATCCTCTCTTCTAAGATGAGTGCAAACACCACGTTCCTAGAGCAGATGAGTAGAGCAGCTCTAAAGCCAGGAGCCTGTCACACATTCTACCCTGTTTCCAAGCCCTCAAGTCCCCTGGAAAAATTTGAAAGCCATGGGTAGATGAAAACACAGAGAGTTTCCTTTAGCTCTGCCTCATGTGGCCAAATAACAAAAGTTAACCTCGTCTATAAAAGAAGTGCATTACATTAATGATATCTAAGGCACCTTCCATTTTTAGTCCCTCCTGGTATGGCCTCTGCACATTTGGCATATGAAAATCATCATATTCTACCTTAATTCTTACTGACTGAACTATGCCAAAAACAGAGTCCTTTTTCTTCAAACTGCATTCTGCACTATCCACTCTACACTCTCTATTGCTTGACTTCCTATCGAAATCTGCAGTCTTTTCTACAAACATCTAGCCTTTGTTCACACACTTCTTATAATGGATCACTTGTGATAATCTTCATCTTTAGATAATTATTTTTGTCTTTAGATAAAATCTTTAGATAATTATTAGAAAGCTTCTCTTTGCATTTATCTGATATCTGTGTCCACCTTTTGGCCTAATCAGAATAAATCTAGCCAATCTTCCATATAAAAGATCCTCAAATATTTGGAGAAATCTTTCTCGTTCCCCTAAGGACTCTTATCTTCCAGAAAAATAAGATGAAATATCCGGCCCTTATGCTCATATGACTTGATTTGTCACATGGTGGCTTCCCTATTTGAACATGTCCTTGCTCATCTGTAACTGGACAAAGAATTCAGCTGCAGTGTGAGGGACCATTTATTACATGACAAGAGGGGCCATATACTGCATCCTGCATGCAGCCTAGTTTACATTAGCTGCTTCAGCAGCCACACCACAAGCATGGCACTTTACTTCATGAGCAGAGCACTATTACTTCTGAAAGCTCCTTAATGAACCCTCTTCCTAATTATATTCTGGAACCCACTCCTCTGTGATTTACTGATAAGAAATGGGACAGGGAAAGCCCTGGGTGGCCATGCTGCGGTGCGCTCCTAATTTCTTGAGACCCCAACACCAACCACAGGAGAGAAGCTATTCCCTACCAGCTTCCCTGACTCAGAGCCTATGTAATGTCCTTCAGAGATTCAGCTGAGAGCAGTTGCAGTGCCCATGGCTCTATCGGGAGTGAGTCATTCATTTATTCAGGCAGCCAACACTTATTGGACATCGCCACCCACCTTCCATATTTAGAGTGTTAATTCCTGATTTGAACAAACACTTTCATAATTTCTATATAGAAGAAAATGAGTACTAGAAAAACCCCAACTTCTGTTTCTATTATAAATTTACAAAATCACAGTACATCCAACCATATAGTAGTAAAGCACTACTATATGCTCCCCTTGCTGTATATATCATGGGAATAGTCATAATATATCATGCCTGTTGCATCTAAAACATAAAAGGTAGGTTCTGAAGTATTTGTTCTGAGATACTGAAGAAGTCATCTCCTATCTCATATGTGAAAAGCTTCTCATTATAGACCTTGCCCAAAATGGTGTCAGCTTTCTGGAATGCAAGTTGGCCTTTCGATTCTCCCAGATCTTGAGGGCATATCCTGTCTCTGTAATTCGCAAGTCACGGGATAGTTGGTAAGTTGCCTAATCTCTCTGAATTTCTATTACTTCACAAATAAAAATAAGTTTTTAATGATTGCATACCTAGAATTTAGTATTCTTTGACTTCTTTCTTCCTTTCTGATACCTGGACTTTTCTTTCTCAGTGAAGTTCAACCAGGTGATCTACATATGTCAATACAGGCTTCATAGCCTAAAGACACAATATTGCAGTTTCAAACATTCCCATCACTGCCCCGCTGCAGATTCTTCTGGCTATGGCTGGGCTGTAGGATGTGGAGAAACTCTATACCACCCGTAGGCCAGCTTCCAGAACTGCTCCTTCTTCCCTTGGTCCATGGAGCTACCACACTGACATGTTTGTTCAGTCTTTTATTTAACCACTATACTCATCAATCATTAATTGAGCACCTACTTCATTATAGGCTCTGGGATAAGCACTGGAGATTTGAACACTCTGCCCTAAGTAGCATACATGTTAACTGGAGGAATCTAATTTGCTTTCTTTCCGAAAGTGCTAAAAAGAATAATACACTTTTTGGTTGAAGTCTGCACAAAACTATAGAAGAGTACTAAGGAAAAAAATGTTCATTTGTACATTATTGGAAGTGGGGAGTGACAAAGACTTCATAGAAAATGATTCTGTACTAGACCATATATTCTGAGGAGAGGTACCTATTTGTCTCATTTGCTGTTGTTCTTCCTGGAGCCTAGCAGAAGTTTCAGGTACCAAAGGAGATTGAGACATAGAATTTTTCTACAGTTCCAGGCAAGGTTAGAAGGAAAGAGAAACAGAGACTTACCAGAAGACATGGACTTTGCTTCTCTGCTCATAGGGAAAATCTGGGAAATTGTCTACAGTCAGGGTCTAGTTAGGATAACTTTTGTGTAGTCCCTAACACCAGTCCCACTCTCAACCCTCACCTCCTTGCCCCTTGGCAAGGGATACCTCCAGAAAACAAGTTTTCTTTGGTAAACTTGGATACAGAGGTAAGGAAATTATGTAGTCTGAGGGATATTTCCCTCAGGCTATGACAAAATCTAGTTGACCATCATCTGCCACTCAAAGTAGAACAGAGTATTACCTGGGTATCAGCTACCCTTGTATGTGTCCTTTGTTTTCTCTCACACCAAGTCCCAAGTAGAGCTGGCACCTCTTTCCTTTCCTCAGAAGAAACAAAATCTGCTCACATCCAAAACATTTGTGAGTAGTAGGACCAAGGGGAGATTTAGAAAAGGGGATAAAGATTGGTTTTTTAAAACTCAACCCACCCTAGTATATAAGCCTATGAAGCTCTGAGCAATATTAGTGCTGTTCACCCAAAGTTTCTTTCTCAGCCATTCGGTAAGGGGCCCCATCCCAAATTGTGGTCTTCTCTCAGGCCTTTTCAATCCTTGGCCTCTTTTTTTCATAGAGACATGATTTACCTCCATGCCATGTCCTCTAAATTCACCTCTTTTCACTCAGGCATGGACCCATAAAGAACCTCATGGTTACCTGGGCCTACCCACCTTAGAAGGCAATTGGAGGTTTATAAATAACATTCGCAAGAAATAGGCGTTTCCTTTATCCTATGATACTGAAATAACACTGAAAATCTTCCTGACAGAAGTTTCTTTTTTCAGCGTTTCTCATTTCCATATTTCTAATATTTATCCCCTTACACCACTGCAGCATGTCACTCTGAGGCAGAGCTTAGTGATTAGTATATGAAGTCTGGAATTTGAAATACAGGTTCCCCTGCTATTTGGAAGTAGAACATTCCTTTGAAAGCTTTCAAGAGCCAAAATGGTGTAAAGTGAAAAAGCAATTACCATTAATGTGTATGGAAAATTTTTGTAGCATTCTCAGACCCCAAAAATAACGTCTCTTGGGCTTCTCTGATGCTTTAGAACACAACTTGCTAAAGGCTGCACAAAATAAATGAAGATAAAGCATAGATGCTCCAGACACAGGTCAAAGCTATGGTGCCTTGATGCTGAGTTGTTGAGTATAGTTCCTGGGTACGGACCGTGGTGGTGCCATTCCCACTATTTGGGGTACACAGAACCTATACAAAAGCTTTATGCTAAACAAATGCTGAATGCTATTTTCACTTTATGCACTTTTTTGTAGAAACAAAAGTCCTATTAAAGATTTCTTTCAGGTAGTGAAAACAGGTACTAATGTAAGTCTTTCATAAAAGCAAAGTGGCATAAAGCAAAAAAAAAAAAATGGCATAACACAAACACTCACAAAGTGGGCATACCTCTATCTGGATTCATTTCAAATATTACATCTGCCACTCACCTACTTGAGTATAACCTGGGAAAGATAGTTAACCTCTCATTGCCTTGGTTTCCTAATCTCTTAAAATGTGAATGCATTACTTCAACAAATATATATTGAGAGATTTATATTTACTATCTGTTTATTCACTCATTCATCAAATATGTATTCCATGTATTCTTACTGGTGTTCATAAGTTTGGCATAATTAATGTAAAAGTTTTAATACAGAGTTTATCATACAACTGATGAATAAGTCATTGTTATTATTACTACAGAGTTTATAAAAATTTCCACTACTTTGTAAATCCATTCTCGTTCTATAAACTTGTATTCACTCAATCAGTTTGCCTTCTGTTTTTCCTCCTCTGTTCATCCCAGGCTCAACCTTGAGAAAACCAGATATACTGAATTTCATGGCTTCTTGAATTTGTTAACTCATATTTTCAAAGAGTTAGGAGATAATGACCTTCATTTCATATCAATGCTCCACTAATTATAGAGTAATTTTTCTTCAGTACCTTGAAGCCATAAGTCAAATTTCATATAACACTGTGATGTGGAGATATGGGAGTTGAAGTATCCCATTGATTATATTACAGATTAACTGATTTTATTGTCCATTAATTATCAGGAATTAAAATATTTGATCAACTCATGTGATGGGCAATAATTTAAGTAATTGCAAAATGTCAGATTGAATTTTCCTTTCTTTCAACTTTATCTTTTCATTACATATATCAAGTCAACCCAGATGATGCAGCTGGAGCCAAAAATTAGCTTTCTTCATAGATGCAAACCCAGATGGTTGATTCCTGAGAAAAAAATAAATTATTGTTTTTTTAAACCACTAAGTTTTTGAGTGGTTGCTATGCAGTAATAAATAACCAGCACACCATTATACTATAACATCCAAAAATCATACAAGGCAGAACACCAGTATTGAAATAACATTCTGGAGACCATCAGAGTAGCCTTTTGCTTTTTATAAATAGAATTACCAGGCTCAACGAAATTATGTGACTTGTCTATTGTCAAGACAATAGAAATTACATGATTAGAACATACAATTTGTATTTCCTTTCCATGATTAAGGACACTTACATTGGCTATCTCCATTCTTTTCTCCTCTGGTTTTCTGGAACGTTTTTCAGTTATTTAAAAGCTCCTTCCTAAAATAATTCAAGGTGTGTTTTGATTCTAGTTAAACATTTGTAAAAGGGATAACATTCTTTGTATATGTATTTGGGTTTTCTTTTTTAACCTCAGTGATCCATAGCCACAAACTGTTCTGTATCACCTATATCAAAGTCAAAACTGACAAGTTATTTTCACATAGTTTCAAGTCAATACTTTTTCATCTTTAAGGCAAAGCCATGAAGCTTAATGTTCCCAGGAAAGAATTATGACAAAGGGGAAACACCCTGTCAGAAAGTAAGAAACAGGGAAAGCCTACTCTTTTTAGGCTAATTGAAGTGTGAAGAGAAGCAAAAGTTAAGGAAGGTCATAGAAATATATATCTCAGCTTCTCTTCTTTGTACCAGTATCCCAGTTGGGGAAAGCATTTTATATAGGCTTAGGGAAAACTGAAAGCAAAGGAGATTTTTCTGTTCTACTTTGAAAACTACAGATAGCTTGCAGGGATGATTGAGTCAAAGCCAATATGAGGCACTATAGCACAACAGAGAACCTCAGGGAAATGACTAGAGAAATACATTTCTTGTTCCCCACAGCCTGCACCGGGCATGTGGAGACAATGAAGCTCCTGATTATCTTGAAGCTGGAGTAAGGATCCATTGAAAGAACCAGTAGTTTAAAGGAAATTGGTGGTCTGATGAAACCAATTAGGCCCAAATAATTAGAGAATCCCCTATTGGTAGCAAACAGCCAGGACCACAGCCTTCAGTAGTTGGTATCAGATGGGACAATTTGCACCACCGCAGTCACTATTTTAAGAGCCAAACCAGACCAATTGTTCCATAGCAGCAATTCAAGAAGATCCAAAGATGCTGTATGAATTCATAGTCCTCTCTCCCATCATATACTCCAAGGCCACATTGCCAGGAAGGAGAAACACCTCAAACACTGAGCATTGAACCAAAAGAAATAAAATGATCCCAAAGAGATTATTCAAACCAACATGGATAAGGAATTATATTTAAATTACTAGACATTTAACCCTAATAGGCTATATCAATCATTAACGACTTCCTTACTGAGTCAGTGTATTCTGTTTTAGAGTAAGACATGAACTCAAAGATCAGAGATGGCTCAGTTAGTTAAGCATCTGACTCTTGATTTCAACACAGGTAATGAATGATCTTGGGATCAAGAGATTGAGAGATGGAGCCTTGCATTTATCTCTATCCAGGGCATGGAGCTTGCTTAGGATTCTCTCTCTTACCCTCCCTTTGTCTTTTCTCCTCACCTATTCATGCATGAGCACACACATGCACTCTCTCCTTCTCTCTCCAAAAAGAAAAAAGAAAGAAAAGATCAGAGACAATGAACAATCACACTTCAGATTAAGTAAAGCATGTGTATCATACTGGTTTATAAATTATTCCTTATGAAACCTAAAAACAAATAAAGAAGACATTTAAGGTATAAAGTCATACATCCATAAGGGCAAGTAGGACCAGACAGGTAACAACAGCAGATAGGAATGTCAACAAAATTTTGGAAGCTTAAAAACAGATGGAAATTTGGTGGTTGATTTGGAAGACACAGTAAGATAGGAAACCAAGACTGTAAGGAAGACCACTAAGAGGAAGCACATTGATTTTTGCCATGGAACTCTGGATAGTTTAAGGACTGAAGGAAGTGCAAGCTGGTGGTGTGAGTGGGTCTGAAAATAAAAGGCTAATAATCATCCATATCTAGTCATTCTCCAGTAGCCCAGAGCTTCCTTCCCCCAACATGGGGCCAGCTGGAGCTGAAACCAGTAAGACCTGAGTTTGCAGGACCCCAGACCAGATTGAGAGGCTTTTCGTCTCCTAGGAAAGAAGGCTATGGGAGGTAGAAACAAATGGGAAGGTGGGAACATGGATAAAAGAACTGTAGGGAAGCCATGAGGACTGGGAAGGATGGAATATTCCTGTCAGACACTCTCGCAAGACCTACCTGACACTGTTCTCTGGTGTGAAAAAAAAAAAAAGAATAAGTTGTACAAAACACAATCCCCAGGCTTTTGATTTTGTAGTATTTCAAAATACTAGCTTTAATCATTTGGTAAAATGATTTATCAAACTTCTGCATTCAGTGATAGATTGTTTTGCAGAGATGTGAGCTGCTCATCAATCCCCAACTCTGCAGCTCTCATACAGACACTGACCCACCCACTGCAAATTAGTAGGAAAGCAGTAGGAGTGTAAAGCAAAAACACCAAGTCTAAGACATTTAATCTAGTTATTTTGATTATCCCACACCAAAAAATGGTAACAACTTCTCCTGCAGATCATAAAAAGTCTCTGATCCAAGAATTACATTATTAAAATTATTATAATTTTGCATTTCAAAGCAAGCATGGAGGTTGGAATCCTTAAAGCTAGTTTTAATGTCAGCTCTGATACCACCTACTTCTTCATTCATTTGCTCAGTAAACATTTAATGAGTACCTACTATGTGTCAGGCACTATACCAGACACTTGGGATGCAGCAGTGAAAAGATAGATGAGGGCCCTCCCCTCATCAAGATTAAACTCAAAGAGAGAGAGAGAGAGAGAGACAATAAGTAGGGAAATGTATTTTTAAAAAATTAATCATCATAAACATTATAATGGAAATTGAGTGGTGTGAGATAGGAACTCAGAAAGGAACTGGGAAAATCCTCTCTATAAAGATGGCAATTGACCTGGCCCCTGAGGGAGCCAGTTCCACAAAATATCAGGGAAGAGAGTTGCAGACAAAGAATACCGCAGAGGCAGGGGTCGTGGGGAAGGAAAATGACAGAGAAGACACCAGCATTGCTGGAGTACAGTGAGCAGAAGATAAGTGGTATCGGGAATTTTGGGGAAGAAGATACCTTAAGGAACATGGATATTATTCTAAATACGGTATAAATCCACCAAAGAGTTTTATGTTGATGGTTAACATACTCCTTTTTAAAAATATTAAATAACTGGTCAAAGGAGGAGTTACCAGAAAAGGAAAATGAAAAGAGATTGTCAGTAAGATATGTTGAAAGCAAAAAGAGCGAGGTGCCCAAAGACAAAGCCAAGGGAAAAAAGAGAATTTCTACCTGAGTGTAATGTAGTTAAAAATCTTGAATGGAATGAAGACAGAAACATGTCTGTTGCAAGATTTGGCAACACAGAAGTCACTGGAAAATATAAAAACAGCTCCTTGAGTGGAGTGGGGGGAAGCAGTCAGACGGCAGTGGACTTGACCCTTGACTGGGGAGATAGATTGGCAACAATGAAGGGAGAAAGTGGCAACAATGAAGGGAGACAAGCTTTTCAAAATCTTCCACTGTAACAAAGAGCAGAGAAATGAGGTGGTAGCTCCAGGTGGGGTGGAATCTGGGAAGGAGGACATATAAATACCAAATGTCTTGCTAGTGGGGAATTTCCAGCAGAGAGGGAGAAGGTGATGATGCTCAAGAAGAGTGACTACAACTCCAATGACTTATCATTGAGAAGAAAATAGAATTTCACACATTGTAAAATTGAGGGAACAACTAAGAATATGTGCACAGAAATATTGAGTGAGTGTAGACCTGGCTTGAACTATAATGAAGTTTCTTTTTTGGTTTGTATTTCCTCAGTAAAGAATGTGCAGAAAGAGATGGAGGGAGAAATGGAAAGTTTGAGGAGAAGGAAATATGAAGCCATCCTTTTGAAAAGTGGAAAAGTGAGTAAGGCAGGTACAAATGTCATCTCACAGCATTGTTGCCTAGGAACTGCAACTGTCTATAATCTTCTACAACAGAATTTAGTCTCTACCCAGAGAAAAGGCTTTTCTCTGCACTCTCTTTGAACATCTGAACATCTACCAGGAAAGTTCTTTCTCACACATCTACTCCACTAGGTGACAGGACCTTACTATTACTTCTGGTTCTTACTCTTTTCCTTTGATTACTTTTGCTTACCTTTGATTTCTCAGATGGGCTGGGACTTAAACAGTAAGGAGGACGAGGGATGTGACCCAGTAGTTATGGAAGCCATCCTGGAACCCACCAAGATGTCTCTATTCCTATCTGTTTTTAAGTGTTGAGGTCACACAAATCACTGTAACATTGTCCTAGACCTCTAGCTACAAAGCTCGTTTATTGGTTGGGTCATCCTTAACTAACTTTCTCTCAGTATGAAGCATGGAATTATTCCACTGCTGGAAGTGAGGATTTTAAGAGTGCTGATGCCAAGTATTGGGATGGTGGGATGGAGGAGATGATCACTCGGTATTTGGACACTAAAGAACAGATAACTCAGGGTGTGACTGGTTCATTTGTATGGATCTCATGTTATCATAATGGTTCATGGGACAAGACAAAAATGAAGACTAGAAGTCTCCATGGGAAGAGAGGAGAGACAGGGAGGCCAGTAGTCACAGCGAGGATAAGAAAGGAGATAGAACACTGAGTGCACTCAGTTTTAAAGAAACTGGGTTTTTGGTTTAGGGTGGGTGTGTTGTTTGTTTCTTCTCAGGAGAGGAAGAAGTGCAATTGCTTGGAAGCAGCAGTCAGGGATACTTCTACACCATTTTCCGGCCTTGAGGTATGATGTGAGAGAGAACTAGAGTCTTTACTTGAGAGTGCCACATGAGAAACCTTCTCATCACAGCACAGCCAGGTTGGAGAAAAGGCAGGGATGTGGAGGGAGCTTTCAGAGGACCATATGAAGGTAAGAAAAATCAGCAAGTCACAGACCAGTGAAGAGAGAAGGCCGGAGGTTGGGTCAGTTTCGGCAGAGGAGAGAGTAGCAGGAGACAGGCATCTGGTTGATAACTGATGACAGAGAGGGCATGAGGCCAAGACCCCGCCCCCCCAAACCACTTACACTCCCTGAGCCTGAATCACTTCTGTGGAAAGTAGAATGTAGATATGCACTCCATTCCACCTGGAGATGTGAAAATTAATTGAAAGTACTATGAGGATTAGCAGAGAAGCAAATATGGGCACGCTAATCACCCAAATCAAGGCAATATGAGACAAGTGTTAAGATAGAATCAAGTTTCAAATTCAACAACAATGTCCAAGGGCCAAGGACCTTCAAAGGGAAGAGAAGGCAAGGAAAGCTTTGGAGTCTATGGGGTGATGATACCTACATGAGATAGAAACTCACCAGGACCAGCAAACAGGGAGAGATTAAAGAAAGAGAGAAGAAAGAACATTCCATATAAACTAATCTGCAAATTTCTTCATTCTCTTTGCTGCTCACATTTTGAGGACTAATGATCAACTTTTGAGCCCTCTTACATGCAGTTCTTTCCTCTGAGTGCCTTGGAATGATGCTCTCTTTTATG
Source organism: Spilogale gracilis (assembly GCA_004023965.1). Lineage (NCBI taxonomy): Eukaryota > Metazoa > Chordata > Mammalia > Carnivora > Mephitidae > Spilogale > Spilogale gracilis. The sequence continues at coordinate 58,664 of PITA01004043.1, forward strand.
ATTTCCACCTTTTCTCTGCATCTAATCCACAGATCTAATTAGTTCAACACTTCAAAGCCAAAAAGGCTTTTCTCTGCACTCTCTTTGAACATCTGAACATCTACCAGGAAAGTTCTTTCTCACACATCATTTTTTTTATCTGTAGACCCTCTTTTCATTCATTTCTTCTTAGATATGGATTTTCTATTAATGCATTAATAAGATTTGGTGCTGTACTTATTACAAATGGACACTTGGTTTCAAATTCTAAAACAATCAGAGGCTATAAAAGATAATGAAAATCTGCAAATATTTCTTTCATCTTGCTCTCTTTGGAGCTCATGATTAAATTAAAATAACTGGCTCTCTGTTTTGATCTCACTGTGTACCAGCCACAGGGTGAAATACTTTCCACATCTCATCTTGTTTAACCTTCACAAACATGCCACCAAGTAAATACCACTCTTACTCTCATTTTCCTGGTTAAGAAATTGAGGTTCATAGATGTTAAGTAACTTTTCCCAAGATCACATAGCTGGCAAATGTTGGAGCTGAGTCTTGAGCCCAGAGCTGATGTCCAAGCCTATCCTCTTAACCACACTGTACTATTTGAGAATCAGTACCAGTTGTGAAACAGTGGGTCCCTGCCTGACTCCTGTGAATGAAAGTGAATGTATGAACATGCTCAGAAAACTACAGGCAGATCGATTTTCCAGATCTTCCAGATGTTGACTAACAGGTCACAACAGAGGACTAGGATGATTGATAGGTTAGTTGAGGAAAGCTGATGGAGGTCTTTTCAATATACAGTGCCAGGTGTCACTCAAACAATTGTCATCAGCTGAAGAGCACTGGCCTCTTTCATAATTTTTCTAATATATTCTAAAGCCATTTGGAAAGTAACGCCTAGAATAAAATTACAAAATCCTAGGAAGAACATTTTTGTTCTGCATCTGAGAGCATACTTTCCAAGGCATTACTGTTTGTACATCAGGTTCATTCGTATTAGCGGGAAAGAGAAATCTAGCTATGCCGGGCCCTGAAACTTTTGGATCTCCTACCTGGCAGGCAATTTTGCTCTCTTAAGCAGTTTAATAAGTTAACTTGGCTCTCCTGCCAAAAGGCTTTTGCTGAGAACACCCAGTTATTAGTACAAATCTAAGGAGCTATCACCCTGTCCTATTTTCAATTGAACTTGACCTTGAAGAAATATTAAGTATGACTTGTTTAGAGGGGAGGAGAAAAGAATCAGTTCATTCTCCTGCCTCTGTCAGCTCTTCTTAATCAGAATAATTTCACACCAAGAGGAACCTGTGACATAATGAATTAGTAAAGTGTAAAACACTCCGGAGGTACGCTCCCGCTTTACTGTTGTGGGGCTGAAGATGTACTACTGTAAATAGATGTTCATAAGACATCCCGTCACTTCGCCTGATGAGATGAAGTAATTTCCCCATCACTGAATCTTTAGATTGGACATAGAAGGAAAAAGAGAAAATGCTCAGATCCTTTTATAAGGGAAGCTGCTTATTATATTTCACTTTCAACTTGATCTTCAAATTATGTGAAATCCATATTACCTACATTTTATAATAAAAAACAAGAAGGTGGCAATTTTATTGACCACAGACAGTCCTAAATTTTTTAACTAATATTTCCATTTGAGATTTGCCAAGCTCTATAAGAACTCCCTCCGTGGAGAGCTAAATGTTTCTAATTATCTTTCAGAATCCCTCACATTTCACACATACCAGCCCCACTTCAAATTTGCCTTCTTTCTGCTCAGAGTCACTGAGCCTAAAGCCGTCTTTAGTCTGCATTTCCAGCCAGTGCCTAGGCTTCTCCTGTGTTTTTAAATGTGTCCTATATTTACTCCTTTCTCCCTTTTCCAGTACCATCACCTCTCTCCTCATGTGGCTACACACAATGATTTTTATATAAGAGACCTCTGGCCCTCTGAGCCTTTAGTTCCCCACGACCATCAGGATAAGGGCCACTGCCTCAAAATCGCTTACAAAGCCCCATGTCTGGCCTCCTCATGTTGCATCCCCAGCTCCATCTACTAATTCTCCCACCCGCCAGATTCTGTCCCTGTCTTCCGCAATTCTGAATATTATTTTTAATTACTCATATATATACGGAGCAGCCAATCACTTACATTCTCTCTCCTCTTCCACCCCAGACTCCCACCCACAGCCTGGCTGTCCTTGCTGTGCCCTCTCCACACTCCTGGGTTTGAAGCTGCTCATTTGTGCCAATGTTGCAGGATGTTCTGATTTGTGCTGCTGCAGACTTGCTCACTGTCTGTTTCCCCTAATAGAAGCTAAGGCCCATAAGGAAAGGAAACAGGGTTGTGTTTGTTTGTTTGTTTGTTTGTTTGTTTTATTTTCCAGACTTTTATCCTTAGAGCCTGGCTCAATCCTAAACACACAGCAGCAGCACACAATATGTATTTCCTAAACAAATAAATGTGTGAATGAACTAAATAACTTCACTATCTAATACTGAACTTAAAATGCTATCCTCTGCCAGTTTTCTCCCCCCCATCTTTTGGTATTGGTGATAGGCAGAATAATGACCCCCAAAGGTGTCCATATCTTGGAACCTATACATATGATACATTATACAGCAAAGGGAAATAAACGTTATAGATGGAATTAAGCTTGTGAATCAGCTGACCTTAAGGAAATTACCCTGAATGATCCATAAGACCCCAATATAATAACATGGAGATTAAATGGGGAAGAGGGAGATAAGAATCGTCAAAACTGGAGACATGGCATCATGAGAAATATTCAACCATCCATTGCCAGCTTTGAAGATAGAGGGCAAGGTCCAGGAACTATGACTGTGGTCAGCATTAGAAGGTGGAAAAGGCAAGAAAACATATTATCCTCTATAGCCTCTAGAAAGTAATGAAGCCTTTCTGACACCCTGATTTTAGCCTGATGAGATCCATTTCAGACTGTCAACCTCTGGAATTATAAGATAATAACTTCATGCTGTTTTAAGGCACTAAGTTTGTGGTAACTAGTTACATCAGCTAGAGGAACCTAATCCAATCTTCTAACAAATCTTCATCTTGGCTTGAGTTTCCATTTCGTGGAAATGTTTAGCAACCTCCTTAGTCTGGAGCAAGGCTTCAAACTGTTTTATATGTAGTGTCTGTGTGTGTGTGTTAGATTAACACCTTGGAGTTGAAGAATAAACATAGATACACCCTGGAAGCTCTTTCGAAATCCATCATGCTTAATTAAACCAGGCAATGTCAGAACAGTGTGTAAGAAACTCTGTTGGTAACATTTTTCAAAATACACAAATTCCCCAACAAAACTTCCCCTTCCTCCACCACCACACACACACATGTACACACACAATGGAGGACCTTTGCTTTAGTATCTGTGACTAATGACTATCTAGTCCTGAAACTGAGACAATTTCCTCCTTTCAGAAAAGGCAGTACACTTTAGTTCCCTCCCTGATAAGGATTTTTAGGAATGATGCCCAAAGTCGGGTTGGGAGAGGAAAGTGTCTCCTGGATTGTGAGGGGTGAGGGGAGGTAGTGAAGAGTAGGGGTAGGCTTAAATGACACATACTACTTTGGAACACAGTACAGATGCAAGAAATGAGGTACTTTTCTATTTTAATGAACAAGGGTTTTTTTTTGTTTTGGGTTTTTTTTTTTTACATATAATGTATTATTTGTTTCAGGGGGTACAGGTCTGTGAATCGTCAGTCCTACACAATTCACAGCACTCACCATAGCACATACCCTCTGCAATGTCCACCCCTCAACCACCCATCCCTCCCACCCCCTTCCCTCCAGCAACCCTCAGTTTGTTTCCTGAGATTAAGAATCTCTTATGGTTGAACAATAGATTTTTTTAAAAGACATAAACGCTGATGAGAATGCAAACATGCCTAGAAATAGCAACTGCTAACTCATTTCAAACTGTCTGTCCATCCTGAACCGGTCAGGGCTCTCAGAAACCCGAGTTCACACAACTCCATTTTGGTCAATGAAAAGTGGGCGGAAGTGAGGCACAACACTTCCTGGCATGACCTGTAACATCTCACCCCTTGAGTTTCCACTCTCACTTCCTCCTCTTGAAGTGACTTTGGAGACCACCATGGAAGATGGAGATGTCACTAAATGCAAGGAGCCTGACTATGACAGACTGCATGAAGCAGGGCCCCTCTGCCCATTGGCCCTGAGTTGTGCCATTAAATAAATGTGTATTATGTTAAACTACTGAGATGGGGTGGGAGCGTTTGAGGGTTTTTGCTTTGTTTGGGTTTGTTTGTGCATGTCATTACTGTGGCATAGCAAAGGCTTTGTTTTAATAAAACTTAGCAGCAATACTTTCAAAGTTTTTAAAATAGGGCTGTCACTATGTAAGAGCTGGTTAATGTCTGTCTGTGTTAATCCCTCTTATTTGTATACACATCTCTTTCTATCCCCCAGACACTTATTCTCTCTCTCTCTCTCTCTCTCTCCCTCTCTCTCTCTCTCTCTCTCTCTCATGCATCTGCTTTTTTCTTCCTTTTCTTCAATATTCTTTGTTTTTTGTTTCTTTCTTAAATAACTATAACATAGGATTGAGATGCTTGCTATAGTATTGGGTTTATTGGACAGTATGTCTTTCTCAACTTCAGGAACCCCTGTTGCAATATGCAATCACCTCTCTCCTTCTCATCAGTGGGAGAACCAGCTTTTCTGACCTAGACAATGCTGCCTCCCAAGATGAAGGCAGAAAAGTTAGAATAGTGTATTTATTCATTGTTCCAGTTTTAAGAGGGTGATCTTGGGGGATTTGCTTTTGTTTAGGTGAGGAAATCATTAGCATAATTCCCAGAGACATTCCAAGTTGCTTAGATAACTACTAGGTGAGGACATCACTGACAGAATTCCCAGAGATATTCTAAGTTGCTTAGTTAACTGCCAGTGCTACCAAATGTTTAGAAACATTCCTAACCAGTGAGCATTTTTACTTAAATTTTGTAGTTTTAGAAAAGTTCACACAAATCACCATAATGGGCACATAGAAATTACTGAATAGTGCAAAGTTCCTTTAATGCAAGGTACCTTTATTTCAGTCCTATCAAAGCCTCTCATTTATTACCTACTGTGCTGCTGAATCTTTAGATTTAAAATAAACAATACCAACAAAACCAAAATGAATCAAAGTGTCAGGGCAGTATATTTTCTTTATTGAAAAAAATACACTTGACTAACACAGCTGTGGCTTAAAAAGAAAAGAGAGAGAAATTATTTTCAATGTGTGTGTAAAGAGAAACTGACAGAGGTGAGAAGAATTAATCCATTTTTTTCAATGCAGGAGCCAAATGTGCCCTTCAGTTCAACACACAACTGGGTTAGAGATAATGAATCAGAAACTAACACATCTTCTGAATATTCTCACAGAGAGCACTTACAAATGCTTGTACAAGGTGACTTGACAGACTATGCTTCTAGAAGTTTTCCAGATAATATTCAGAATTCTAATCATCTAAAGGAAGAAATAATTGATGGTTTCAAGGACATTTTTACAAATGCATCAAGAAGCTCAACTGCTGTCACAACGAATGAAAAGCTTAAGTTACCCATTGCCGTCCCATTCCTTAGAATGTCCTTTCCCTCTTGGGTCATTATATTTTAGTCATCTCAGGATATTGAAGAGTGAGCATTTAACAACATGTGATGCATACTGATGATTCAACTTCTATAACAACACTTCAGCTGGCATTGGCCACATATAATCTCAAGCTTAAAAAATAAATACAAATAATACACTAAATACTTTTTAGAATTTCAAAAAAATATATTAGAACTTGACATTTTTTCTGAAACTCTGGTGAACAAGTGTAGGGCTACTTGGCCTCAGAACATAGCTTCCTATTTCTTGTCACAGTCATTATTATTTCCATAACTCCCTCCCTCAAGATCACAAGTACTAATAAAATTTGTACCTGCTCTATATAGAGAATGACATTTTTGAGATGCAATGAATCCACTGATTTTATCTAGTCAACAGATTTTCATATCTATTCACAGAGGACAGAACAATATGGACACCATAGTCCACGAGCCATACTTTCTGAGGCCAGACTCTTGTTTAGTTAAACACATCTCAGCAATGAACACTGGGGTAAAGATGGAGTGCTGTTTAATACTTTACAAAGCAGCACACTTAATGCTTGCCTTAGATAAATTTGGGTAGATCCTGAGGATGAAACCCCAATAGGAGAGAGAAATAAATTTCCAATTTCCAAGGGTAATCTCTGAACCCAGTTGAATTTATAGCCAGAATAGCCTACTATATTGTGTCCCACTAAGAAATATGTAAAAGTTCTAAGCTCAAAATGACTGTTAAAGTTTCTGTAAATAAAACCATTGTCACAATTGTAAGAAATATGCAACTTTCCCATTTCAAAGAAATCCAGAAATAATGCAAGTATTACTCACCACAATGTCTTTACAAAAATTTTTAGATGAAAGATAAGCTTATTGGATGTAGGTGTACATATTTATATATAAAGATGCATATATGTACATAGGGTTATATAAACAGAAGACTAGATGGATGAATAGGGAAAGAAAAAAGAAAGGAAGGAAGGAAGGAAAAAGAAAGGAAGGAGAAAAAATAAGGAAAGAAAAAAGAAAGAAAGAAAGAATGAAAGAAAGAAGGAAAAAAGGAAAGAAAGAGAAAGAAGGAAAGAGAAAGAAGGAAAGAAAGAGAAAGAAAGCGAGAAGGAAAAAGAAAGGTTATTTCCTCAAATTCTACCAAGGAGTAGATAGATACACTTTGTAGCTTTAATGGTATAGGGAATTATACTCCACTGGATTCAGATTGAAATTTATCTCTGCATGAGAAATTAGTTTTCATTCCAGCACTTCCCTGTGTCCAATCGCTAGGCACAGTAGCTGCATGTCTGGAGTTGAGGCAGCCATTCCTCTCTAGGCCCATCTTGTCCAAATATACTCATGGATCTTCCACCTTCACCATTCCACACACACACCACTATTAAGTCCTTGGCTCATTCTACTAATTTTTCACTTGTTCATCTTCTCCTTGGTCCCTGGTTTCTCTTTCTGTGCTCTGAAAGTAAGGATCATGTCTCTTTAGCTTGATTTCCAAATGTTTCCACCATATAACCATGCCCACAAAAAAAAAAAAAAACCCATATTAAATACACTGTGGTGATAAGAGCCATCCTAAGGGTTCATGACAAGTCTCTGATTGCTACGTCACCATATACCTCTTTCTGTTACGCTTGGTTAAGAAAATTACAATTGGTTAAGAAAACAGGGGTTGAAAAAAGTCTGACTGTTTAACATCAAAAATTCTACTCAAGGCTGATTTTCTAGAAATGAATTCCTCTAGGTCTGCTTTTCTTGTTGCCCTTTTATGACTTTTGCCTGACTCTAGCCCCAAAGCCTTCAATCCAGATCCTTCTATATTAAGATTCAGTCCAAAAAAAATGTAATTCTGGTTGTCTTTAACCTTGCTCAAAAGTCTCAAACACTTTGGATTCTCTGGTTTTGTCTAAGATCTTGCCCATTTTTTTCCTCATATGTGTGAATAATGATGTATATCACACTGTTATCATTGAGATAGCATTGGAGAAAAGGTGATCAATTATCTTTGTTTTTATACATCTTTGTGCAATAATGTTCAAACTGTTTCAATGAGACTGTATTACTATTATTATTGTAATTTCAAAATATCAAATAAAAAACTTTAAAACATGATTCTTTGTATTTTTTGTAGTCTCTTTGGGATGAACTGAAATCTGTCTACATTTTCTCTCGTTTTAACATTAGTAATATAAGAGACAAACTTAATTACACAGAAAATAATCATCCCTCATGTCGCCACTCGGAATATTTGTAATTTACACATGCTTGTTCAGAAAGGTAACTGGAAATCTTCCCTTTTGGGCTTCAGCATAGAGAGTCTTAAATGGCAAATTTACCTAATAGTGTGATCACAGTAAATGGACAGTTACTGGCAACAGAAATGTCTCCCACCCACTGCCTTTCCTCCACCCTAACCTAAGATGAAATTCCCCATCATGCCAGCTGACTCACTCTTTTTACCTCCCCACCGGAGGATAAGATGCACTCTTCCACTGCTAACCTCATGTGCCCCCTGAGACTGCCAATGAGGCTCCACTCCTCTATAATTTGGAAAGATTATAATTTGGAAAGATGACCTTCGTATCCAGGATTCAGCTCCTGCAGATTTTCTCATTTCTTTTACCAGAGCTCCACGAATCCCTCCAAAAGTTACCCTGAGCATATCCCAGACATTTGTACACATACTTGTGATGTTTTAAAGTCTCTTTTCCTTAATAATATTATTTTTGTGAACTGCCACACTCAGGTTATTATACAAAACATACATTTAACTTCCAATAGGTAAAGCAGGTGGAAGAACCCTGATTCATGCAGGCTTTTCTAGCTCTATCACTAGCTTTCTGTGCCTTCGAGGAAAGCTCGAAGGCTCTCTGAGTCTCTACAGCTCCAGGGGTGAAACAGGGATGGCTGGCTGACTTCCAGGGCAACTGCCTGCTTTAAACATTCATTGATTTGAAAGTTTAGTGTCATCAGGGAACTCCTAAGAGCACAGAATGGAGAGGTTTCATTCTGGATTATTGCAGCCTAATTAAACCAACCAGAAAATAAACAAGATTTGCACTCTCACATCACAATAACCACTGATTACTATTACATATACTTGCAACCAGGAACCAGATGGCCAGGCCAGGAACAAAAAACAAAAACAAAAAACAGCTTGCTTTCTTTCCCTGTATCACAGATCCCAAAGTTAATATCTACTACATCTCATAGGTTGGGACTATGTGATTGGCTCTTCTATTAGTCTCTGGCTTATTGCTCTAGGACTGGCTGACCTTCCTGTCACTGATGAAATTGGAGGCAGCCTAATGGACTCCTGTTTCAGAAAAGTGCTTCTCCTGCTTGCATACCCCCAGATAATACACATTTTACGGAGGGCTCTGTTGTCATTTTCTGCTGCCTTTCTCTTCTGACTTTATTGCTCCATTTTTTGTAACCATTATTATTAATAATTTGTTTCAGAATTTGTAGGTCCATGTATCATAATATTTGATCTCCCCAGAAAAACATGTTAAGAGTTTATTATTATTTCCATTTTCAAATAAGCAACCGATGCTCAAACAAATGAAACAATTTTCCCAAAGACATACAGTCAAAGTGTAAGAATTGATTTCTTAACACTGGTTATCTAATCCAGGGGCCAAGACTCTTCTTGTTATATCATGATGTCTCAATATTTTAATCACTTTTAAATTTATACCTTCCTTAATTATGAGAGGGAATATAACAAATAATGGAATCATGGTGCTTTACTCTGTATCTCTCCCCTTTTAATCTGTCCAGAGATATGTATTTTAATCACCTTCAATGAATGATTATTTGTTATGTAATTTTGTGATCTAGATATAGACAGGACTAAAATGTACTGAATCACCCTTGGTAATTATAGAATGGGAAAAAAACCTATCACATTTGCTCAACCTACTTTAATGAAGTGATAATGTTCAATATTAGCAGCCACCCATTCAAATGTTTCCTATTTCCATGTAGGCATGTCTTAACCAGAATAAATGGCCAGATAATCAGAGGTGTTTTAGTTTATCTCAGTAAAGCTCAAATAATGTTGGTGCTTTATTCTGTGTAGCTATTATACAACTGTCCTATTTCCCATGATACATTTGAAAACAATCACATAATTTTTTAATTTATCTGCATAACTTTGTACTCAAGGAATAATATACAAAATTCTAGAAGGCAATACTTTGACCTTCATGAGGAAAGTGAGATCAAAGATAAGTAGCTGCTCTTCCAGATATACTGTGGACACCTCTGCAAAGGAACCACTGTGGTTCCAAAGAGTTTCTCCCATCCTTGACAAGACGGGGCCAGAGTTTCCAAAACAGGCTATGGTCAGGGGAGTGAGGGTATCACAAGGAGCACTGGCAGAGTTCTCCCTGTTCTGAAGGAGAAAGGGTTATAATAGTCAAAGATTTTCCAAAGAAACTAAATCTTTTGATTCCTCCTTTCCTACCCTAAAACATGAAAACTGTGATCTAGATACTATGAGAAGCACCAGGTCTTGCCTATAGAATATTTTGAAAAGAGTATTATCACTAGTTCACTCTTCTCCATCAAGTAATTCTGGATTAAGGCAGTCTCCTCACATACCCCATTCTTTTGCCTCCACAGTTTATATAAACTAGAACAAACCAGGAGTCGGGGTCATGCATACCCAAAGTGTCAATGCAATATTCATGGTGCAGTCAAAATAAAATGTCCTGGACATAATACCTGGGTTATAATTCCAGCTCTGTAATGAATCTGCAATATTGGGCAAGATGTAGACCTTCTCTGTGCTTTATTGGATGAATAGAAGTAACACTGAAACTATTCTTTCTATAAGGCATTGGGAAGTTTATATAGGACAACAGATGTGTGAATAATCTATAAGTACAAAGCACAATGGAAATAGAAAATATTAAGCAACATCCTTAGCCTAATGATTCTGACCAATGTGTTTTCCTGTACTTTTGTTTCCCTTGTCACTACAGGAAAAGAGGAGTATATCAATGCCACTAGAGGATGCTTCCATCATAAGTCTAACTAACACCTCCTCTTCAAATATATATGTAGCTCAGGGGTTGAGAGCTCAGGTTCCAGGAGTCACACAGCTCTAGGTGTAAATCCCGCTCCATCTCTTTCCTACTGTGTGATCACTGTCAAGTTATTTCATATTTCTGAGCTTTAATTTCTTTATCTGAAAATGAGATAATATACTCAGCTATAAATCTTATTTCAAAGGATTGTTATAAAGATTAAATAAGGGAATGCATATACAAAATATTTTACAGAAAACTTGACACATAGCAAGTGCCTAGCAAATGTTGTAAATATTTTCTCTTAACATTTCTTCCATAAGATGTAAATAGGATATGCTGGAAATAAAGAGTTCCAGACCCAATCGAGTTTGGAAGATACTGGTTAAAATGAGTTCTAACACACAAACTTCTTAGAACCATCAATGTGTTAATGTATAGGGTAGACTTTCAAAAAGGAGAAAAGTTATCTAGCATTTCCCCAACGTATTTGAAGATTAGAACCCTTTATTTCTGCAGTAGCTTTGCAAGACTGGGTTTTTGTGGATCATACCTTGGGAAATGTTCTCACAAATCAGATGCTCATAAAATTGAGGTGAAATCCCAGGATGTTATTTTCTCCAAGCAGAGAGGGGAGGGAAGAAAGTGGTTATGGGTATACAGCATACAAGATGAGCCGCATACTAATCATTATTGAAATTGGGAGAGATGGATACATAGCTCCTCAATACTATTCTTTCTGTTCCATCCACGTATGAAAAATTCCATAAAATTTTTGAAAACTTATTAAGCAAACCAGAAAAAATATGCATATCTATACACAAAGTCTAAGAGGAATGATTAATCTCCTGAGGTTCACAGATTCAGTCAAGCAAAAGTAAGTTATTTGCTTCTCTCACTTACTTGGAGATGAAGCTCTTTATGTATTTGATACAACCTGAAGAGGTCAACTGTGGTGAATCCAGCTAGCTTAATTCTTACTCTCATATGCCTACCAGATGTGCTATTATAGTCAAAATCAACCAAAGGTTTGACAGGAGGAAAAACAGAATCAGCCCCCAGATGACAGACAATTGAATATGTCAAACATTCAATTGACCTGGTACGATCATTCACAGGCTTGACTTAAGAGACTCATGAACATCTCTCATTTTAACAAAAGCTATCTTTTGGGAATACCAAGGTTTCTAGCTTCCCGGGAATTCCAAGGGACTTACAGTTGGCCTAGCACCTGTTTCACTTGCCAAAGTGCCCAGTTTATTATACTAAGAGAATTATCTCTACCGACAACAATAAAACCACCAAGCAACTATCACTTCTTTGGCTTTTTAGACAAATTTTCCCTAATTGCTCTCTTGTTCTAAATGTCATTATTTTAAACCTACCTTATTATTTTTAGTCATGCTCAATTAGAGGTATTTGCATATTTGCATCATGCAGTTAATTAGGCTTAAACTCACTTTGGGGCACTAACAAAATCCTATTATTATTCATTTAACCTTTAGAAAGTCCACAGACAGCTGACCCAACTGTCACCAAGATTTGTGTTCATGCATTAGTCATTTCCCAACTAGACCATTTCACAGTCTCCTGGCAGGCCTTTTTATTCTTCCCTTCTGTGTTTACAATCCACTCAAAATTTTTAAAGTGCTTAAATTTGTTTCCATCCCCTAAATTTTCTGTTTCTACTCTTCCTCTTGTCAGGCATGATGACTTTTCTCCTTACCTAAGAGTTACCTTTGAACTTAAGGTTGACTATTCTTATTTTGTTTCTGTTGTATAGCCCAAAGAGAGAGGGGGAGAGAGGAAGAAAAGAAAGGAAAAACAAAAACTTTCCTATTGAGTTATGGGAATAGTGGGTTTCCATTTTGCTCTTTAAAAAAAAAAAATTGATTCAGATTATCCTGGTTTCACTTCTTATCCTCCAAAGAGTTCTAATAAGAGACATTCCCAAGATCCTTCAGCAATAGGAGGAGGAAGGAATTCAGTTGTAAGAATCAGACTATTTTTGCCTACAGGGATCCACATCTTGAAAACTACAGCTGGGACAGGGCACTAACCTACACAGAAGCTATAATGAGTGGTCATAATATGAGTATGGGAGGCCCACGCTACTCTCACTGAAAATGGAGTTGGTCCAAAGCCCCAGAGAGGTGATCAGATACTTTGGTAAAAGCATCAGGACTACACCCTGTCTCCCTAATCTGGTGACCCTTTCTATCAACAGAAGACCCTTTGCACTGCTTTTTTAGTTCTAAAGATATTTTTTCACCAGTCCATACTCGCTTCTGCCCAGCACTTCATCTGCAAAAGAAGAAGTTAAATTACAGGTATGGAGTGAAGCTGCCCCAGGTAGAGATTCAAACTGATCTCCTCTAACCTGCACCATATCCAGACCAGCTTTCCCAAGCTCCAGTTCAATAGGAAATGAGTCCCTTACTGACTAGACTGACGTGTGCATCAGAGGATTTTGGAAGCACAAGTTTCCAACACTCTGTAGTTGGTAACTCTGCCATACAATGGGTTCATTCAGCTAACATATTTGACTTCAATATTCGCAGGGTGCATCATTATTTGGGTATTCCTCATTAATTACTTTCTCCTGACAAGGTAAATAGGGTGGGATTGGGAGGCCAGAGAGCTAACATTTGTAAGTTAACCTCTCTGTAACTGCCAGACCATATGGGAGCACATTAGATGTACTTTTCATATTCAATAAGTGTGTTATTCTCTTGTAGAGAAGAAAAAATTGAGTTTCAGGGAGAAGCATACCAACAGAAAATGGACAGATTCCAAATCTAAATTCAAACCCTAATCCTACCCATTCCCCTGCCCCCCACTCACATACACACACCAGGACAGGAATTGGGAGTGTCATCAAGGACATTCTCCTTCTTCGCAGATGCAATTAATACTAGAGATTCGAGCTTTCTGGATGCATATCATTCTGTTCCCTTCCTGGACATTCTGTTTTAGTTCGGGCCCTTTTTCTTATCCATCCACCTCCATAGTCTCCCAACTCATTTCCTTGTATTCTACTCCTATACATTACCTAGACAGAAATGCAACCTCCCAAGACTAACCCAGAAGGCCCTCTAGGATGTGCTCCCTAATCATCAGCACAACCTAATTTTCTCCTACACGTTCTTTTGATTCCAATTAATACAAACTGTCCTCTATCCTCCAGATATGCCTCTGCAGGGAACAGCCCCTCCACTTCCTCTTGCATCTGAACTACTAATCTAACCTCTAAGTTTATGCTCAAACTCTACTTCCTCCTTGAAGCCAAACTTTCTACCCATCCCCTGATTCTGCTTTTTCTGTTAGAAAATAAACTCCTTGGGGCGCCTGGGTGGCTCAGTTGATTAAGCAACTGCCTTCGGCTCAGGTCATGATCCTGGAGACCCGGGATCGAGTTCCACATCGGGCTCCCTGCTCAGCGGGAAGCCTGCTGCTCCCTCTCTCACTCCTCCTGCTTGTGTTCCCTCTTTGGCCGTGTTTCTCTCTGTCAAATAAATAAAATCTTTAAAAAAAAAAAAAAAGAAAGAAAAGAAAAGAAACTCCTTGAGGGTTGAATTCATGTTATTCAACATCACTGTCCAGCCTTGTGCTGAACGAAGGTCACACAATTAACCAGAGACAGACTCCAGTTCTGGAATCTCCCTTAGTAATGCTCTTTCTAATAAACATGTTGCTTGGGGACTTTGATGAAAACATGACATTGTTTTGTGCTAGTGCTATTCTTATGTGCTATTCAGAACAACCCAAAAGCAAAATACATCCTGGAAAGTGTCTCCCTCACATATATAGGAGAGATTTCTTATACCACTTCTGGATTATCTATGGCAGATCAGCTTGCGGATTTGTGAGGTTTGAGAATTTCGTTTGGATTTCTGACCAATAGAAGTATGGGATGATAAAAATCATTAATCAACAATTTCTAAAAAAAAAAAAAAAAAACTAATATGATGTTGGTTTATAAACAAGTCTTCACTAGTTCTCTTGGGGCCAATCTGCCCACAGATCGGACTCCTTAATTTAACTAAATACTCTTCTTGCCAGGCTCCACATCCTTCACATTAGCATGACAACTTCAAAAGTAGAACATAATATGTATCAGGATCTCCATTCCAATAAATATACATTCCAACTAATTAACCACTCTGGACATAGTTTTGTGTTTCAGGGAAACTAAACTGAGTGCTCATTTCCAGATATTCTGGCTCATTTTCAGAGTGAAAAAGAGTGAAGCTCCTAAGCAAGTATCTGAATTGACTTGGGAGAGAAGGCAGAGGAGGTGAAATTTTAGGTGGGAGAAAAATATTCTCTGTCTCATTTTAATTACTTCAGGAAGATTTTCTTTTTACATCAGGAAGGACATTTACTTCTCCTTTTCCACCTATTATCCATATCCAATTAATTAGCCACTCTTGTCATTTTTCAAGCCCAAAATACTTCTAAAATCCATCCCTTCCTCTGCAACCCATGTACAAATATTCAGACTCTCTTCAGCCTTCAGCTCAATTAATTTTCCCCCACTCCATCTTAAAACCATCCTTCAATGTTTCTCAAACTGGAGAGTATATAAAATTAACCTGGGGTGTTTACTTAAGTGCAAATTTAAACAAACACCACTCGATTTAAATATCACACAGTTTTAAATAGGTACCACTCCATAGAGTCTGATGTGGGAGGTATGGAGTGGGGCCAGGTGATTTACATTTTAAACAAGCATCCAGGGCAACTCTGACACAAGTGCGCCAACTGCTGGGTTTTGATGAGAATGAAGACCATATTGATCTCAAAGTATATGGTTCAAAATGGAACTCTGAAAACAACCTTCATCTACTAAAAACACAAGTTTCCTACAGTCAACTGGAAAAAAAAAAAGAAGCTATTGTCCCTGATGTCATGATTTTACAACCCCTTCCCTTTTTCCATCCAATTCCTTGGAGCCTCTGCAATATATCATGCCTTTACATAAAGCATACATTTCCTCACAAAGTTCTGTCAAGTTTTGAAGACCTTCCAGCAATTTCTTCTGGCCAACTCCTGTCAGAAATTTCCTCTTACAGGACAGGTGTCATCCCTTCCCACACTAATATGAACTAGGAGAGCCCTCCTATGCTCATACAGCTCACTGTGTTGTCTCCCTTTATTCATCTGTTTTTCCACCAGACCATGACCTCTTTCCATAAGAGAGCGTGCATTCTTTTTGTATAGCTTCCTAGGTAGTAAATACTCATTAAATAATGTTTACTTGAGTTTATCCTCACCTGTTATCACCTTAACGTACCCACATACAACTGATTCCCTTATAATATAAATATAGTTATGACTTGCACCTGGTCTGGGGCCGCCTGACTATAAAAGGAATGGAAATTTGTTTTTAATTTCCCCATTATTTTTGTAAATTGAGCAAGGAAATAAAATTATTATTAACAAAAACCTAGAGTAGGATTTTAAAGCAAGCAAGAGGGAAAGAGAAATTTTAAATACAGAATAAATCTCTGTTAGCCCCTACAGCAGTAAGAGGAACAGGCTCTGGGGGCAACCTGAGAGAACTGGAATCCCAGCTCTTCCACCAACTGTGTGATTTTGAGCAGCTGAAATTCTCTGCACATCAGTTTCCTTATAGGGAACAAAGAATATCCCCTGGAGTTTTTAAGACATGTAGAACAGTAGAGCAGATTTGGGTATATTTTTTCTAGGAAGCATCAGAAAACACATATTTTAGGCTCTTGGAGACAATCAACACCTCAAAAGAGGGAAGCAACTATGAATAATATGTAAACAAATGAGTGGTTGCATTCTAATAAAACTTTATTTACAAAAATAGGCAGTGGACCATATTTGATCTGAAGGCTATAGTTCACTGACCTTTGCACTAGAACAATGCTTGTGACATGTTAAACTTAATATTGTGGCTGTTATTATTTCCTCTGGAGAAATTTGCTTCCTGGTAAGTAACTTGAGTTTTAACTTTTTATGTGACTTTAACTATGTAGCTCCTACTATAATGAAAACACATTACATCTATTTTTATTAATTGGTATTAACACAGAATGGATGCCATCTGAGACTCACAAGCCTAGATGACTTCCCACCACTACTCATTTGTATTGATCAACAGAAAAAAAGAACAGAAGAGTATTTTCTGGGAGAATATAGCTGCCCCGGTAATTTCAACCATTCTGAAATACGGAACTTTGAAAATTATTTATATTGAGTAATAAACTATTTTAATTAATAGTTGTCCTAAATTAAATCAAGATGACACTGAATATGGAAGATATAACTCCCTTTCTTCACTCCAGTATCACATTTATACTTATAGTGCCAAAAATATATATGTCCCTAACCTTCAGAATTATTCAGTTATTTCCAAACAGCAACTCATGGCATTGATGCCACTACGTAGAAAATGTAGAGTACCCAAGGGATGAGGCCAACAGCTAGATGTTCTAGTAGGGGGTCTTGAGGAACTAAATTCTGAGTACAGTGATTTAACCACATTTGGTATTTTCTTTAGGAGCTAAGAGTAAATAATTTTAAAAAATGAATTTAAAGAAGCCACACCTGCTTCCTTTCTATATCAACTTTTGCAAGCAAATTTTTTGTAGAGTTTGCCTAGAAGTTGTTGCTCTGTGCCCACACAATCACCAGCTAAGTAGATCTTCTAAGGGCCTGTGTCTACCTACAAGTCCTGAGATAGGAAGTTTCTCTCCTGATCCACTCTCTCAGTGTACCTCCACTCCCTCACTATACCTCCACTCTCTCTCATTTCTGCCTTTTCCATTCAACCCATCACTCTCCAGGGGCTTTGCAGCTTGCCACAAATAGCTCTGAACAAGTTGCTTCTTATAGAGGTGCCTACCTGGTCTTCTGGCTCCCAGGCTAACCTGACTACTGACTTCTAGAACAGTCCTGCTACCAGTTCACACACTTTCATTGCAGGTTTTCCATTGGTACCTGCCCACTACCTCAGTTAACAATAGCAGGGAAGGGCTCAAAAGAGATGGCTGGGGTCTTTTCCCTCACCCTGAACCATCTCCTTCAGAGAGGTATCATCTTTGGAGCGTGCCCACTTTCATCCCCCTTCTGAGCCAAGGGCTTCTTCTATATCCCCACGTTCAGGCTCAACTACAGAATTGGATTATCTTTTGGTTGGATGCCCTGCCAGTTCCCCTCTGGCAGCACCACATTCCTGCGAAATACTGGTTTGGAAGTGCTTGTATAATCTCTAGGCCTGGTCCTATATTGAGAAAAGGGTGCCAGTTTCTCCGCTCACTGGGAGTATTTAGAGTGAATTGCTGCTTTAATACTATCATTCCTCACTTCCAGTGCTTTAAAGCTTTTTGTCAGCCGGGCCCATACATGGCTTTGCTTCTACATGGATGGAGTGTCAGAATTTGTAGATTCAGATAGAATTCTAGGCAGTTTGGATAAATCCCACATGCTTGCTGCCAAACTTGGCTCATTCTTCAAGTGGATCAGATGCTTTTCTTTTCCTCTAACAAAATTAGACTTTGTTCATTTGGGTGTGTGTGTATGTGGGAAGGGTGGGTGTTACAAGTGGATGACTCTTTCCAGATAGAAAATACAAAAGTGTAACTCTTGGTATTAAGAAAAACTATCCTTCTCTGTGAACAAGTTAGTTCTGGGTAGCTAATCCCGACTAATACTGCTGTATGTGAGAAATATGCTGACTTGCCCAACAGCCTCTTATTCCCTTCCCCTGGTTTCTTGGGGAGGAGAATGGGAGCTTTGTACCCAGAATTCCACAGAGGGCTGTTGTCTTAGATTTCTCCCTCAAAGACAGCTAGTGCCATACTATACCCTTGTTCTGAGGATAGAATGCAGCTTAGAGCATGTCCTTCTCACAGAAGACTCCTATCTTCAGTGTCCAGGGACACTTTCAAAACCCCAGTTCCCTGCTCTCAGACGAGGTGCCCATTGCAAGCTCTGATTGTCACCATGTACAGTGGGGAAAGACTCATAACCACATTAGTCTTAAACTTAACACTGACTTCAACTTTAATGGACATTCAAATCACCTTGTTAAATGGCAGATTCTGAGTGGCACCTGGGTGGGTTAAGCCTCTGCCTTCGGCTCAGGTCATGATCTCAGGGTCCTGGAATCAAGGCCTGCATCAGGCTCTCTGCTCAGTGGGGAGCCTGCTTCCCCCCTCTTTCTCTGCCTGCCTCTCTGCCTATTTGTGATCTCTCTGTCTGTCAAATAAATAAATAAATAAATAAATAAATGAAATATTTTTTAAAAATTGCAGATTCTGACTCCATGATCAGGAGTGTGGTCCAAGTTTTGAATATCTAACCAGCTCCAAAAAAGACCAAGGCTCTGGGTCTGAAGACTACACTCAGGGAAATAAGGATTTACACCACACTATATACAAATCATACATAGATATTAGTAAGTTAAAAATCCCAGATAAGCTTTCAAAATGGATTATTCTCTGCTTTAAATACACTGTCCTGTTAGGAACCAAGGGTCAGGTAACTATTTGAGAATTTCTATAACTACTTCAAACCCCAGAATTTCTGACCCTGTCTCTTTCCCACAAAGAAACATAGTGGGAAATTATAGTGTTCTCACCTCAGTGACGTGTCTACCAAAGGCTCATTATTTTGATCCTTCCATTAGAGGTACTCTGGCTCCCTTATTCCAAGATGACTCCCAGTGGAATAGAGTGAACCTCTGCTCTCTTGGTCTGAGCCACTACCTGCTGCCCCGCCATGGCTCAGATGAGCCAGCATCTTTCCAAGATGGCAGTTCTTAACATTAGCAGCTCCCTGTAGCAGAGATACCAGTGGTCACTGCCACAGAGCCTTGGGGTCTTGTTTCTCACTTTCTCAAATAGCGTGAACATCTCCCAGATCTATAGCAACCAGACATCTTAAAGAGCATACTTGTATTGCCTTTAGAGAACAGTTTACAGCTATCACTACAGAACTCACTTGGAATGCTTATATGGCTCTTCTAAAGTGGTGATAATAATAGCTTCCACTTATGGAATACTTCCAATGGGCCAGCACTATCCTAAGAATCTTATAAACTTTATTCAAATTACAATTTGAATAAAGTTACAATTTGAATAAAGCCCAATTTGGTTGTATCATGCAAAGAAAATGGATTTGTGAACTTTCCCTTTGCTCAAACCAATCATTCAAACTCCTAGAGATTACAGGAGATCATTGCCCCAGCAATGAATGAATTTGTCTCTAGAGGACTTGGCAGAAGCCCCATATTTCTCTCCTCAACTAGGGCACAGAAGCACATATACAAGTCAGTTCCCAGGATTTGTCCTGACATTTTGCAGTTTTTCAAAGTATCCCATCAATATAAAACCTATTGGTGTCTATGGATCCCCATCCATATTGGGTCCTCCTCAAATATAGTACAGGTATTGGTCAAAACTTTGTTGCAAGAGATAACTCAAACTAGCTTAAATAAAAACTGAAGTTTAGTTGCTTTAAAAGTGAGATTTTTTTCATGGTAAAGCTGGATCTGGGTTTAAAATGATACAGTAAAAAAATAAATAAAAATGAAAATTATTACTATTAAAATCATTTGTAATGTAAATCCAAGTCAAGACTTTACCAAACCTCCAAATTCTTAAAGAACACATCCTCCCCTTCTTTTGTAGCTCTCAAAACATTCAAGACTGTGTATACTGCAGACACTTCATAAAAGTTTCCAGAATTCAAAGCTGAATAAGTAAATAAGTATTTAGAACAAAAGCAATAATGCAAGTATATAACTTAGAATAATTTTTGCTCTCAAATATGTTTCATGTGATGTATATGATGTCTTTTTGCCTTTTCTAGAGCCTGTGGTACACAGGAGAGGATACGCACACATGTGGACACATGCAAACACACACACATACATACATACATATATGTAGTGTATGATCAAATTCAGAAGGTCCCTATATATAATTACTATAGCCTCTCATATCTCTGGCATGATTAAGAAAACCAGGTCAAATTAATCAAGAAAAGTACTTTGCTCAAAAGCCAATGCTCATTCTTATTTAAATCTCTTGGATAAAATTATTTTAAGTATATCTTCTCAAGAGTTCGACAACCTAATATACGTTGAAAGTTGTAAAATCTTTGAAAAATCATTCAAAGTCACAGTGGTGACTGGTGGCTTTGCTATGTGGGTTCATGGCTTGACATTGGGCATCCCACCAATATTCTCTTACCGAATCCCTTATAGGCCTTATATTTCTTGCCATTTGCTCCTTTTCACAAAAGGAGTGCAGAAAAGTCAACTCTGGCCTTCTGGACAAAATTAGTTATTATCAAAAGCTTTACTATCCTTTTTTCGATAATGGCATATATCCTCACTCTACATAAATCATCCTCTGACATTTCAGCAGAATTTAAGATATGTTATTCTGCAGGCATCAGTGATCCCTTCAATATCCTACTCACTCTCCACCTCTTCCTCTCTCCCTCCTTTGCACTAACTTAATGGAGAAGCACTGGCATTAGCAGATTTGGGACTCATATTTCTAAAATCATTAAAGATGGTATTGTGTTGGGTGCCCGCATCAGGCTCTCTGCTCAGTGGGGAGCCTGCTTCCTCCTCTCTCTCTGCCTGCCTCTCTGCCTACGTGTGATCTCTCTCTCTCTCTCTCTCTCTCTCTCTCTCTCTGTCAAATAAATAAATAAAATATTTTTTTAAAAAGATGGTACTATGTTTTTCTAGGGTAACGTAAATGAGACACAAATTCTAGTTACCATTTCAGTTCTAAATAAGTATAAGCCTTGATTCTTGAAACAATTGCATCTCTGAGAGTCAAATAATTGGGTTTTACTGTATAATATATTCCTATTCCTTCACTATACTTGGAAAAAATCAAAATTTTTTTTTATTTTATTATGATTCTTGAAATCCAACCTTTGAGGGTAATAGGTCATTTCTATTCTTAATCCTCATTTCACAAATTCATTCACTTATTAATGAGACAGTCATAGTTAAGCAGGTACACAGAAGCAAGTGCTTAACTTGCAAATTTTATTCCCCTTACATCAGGTATGATTTTAGATTATTTTACCTATTATTTTAAATTTCTTCATCTGTCTTGTGGACAAATAGCATAAATATGATTCATTGTCTGCCCCCATCCCCCTCCCCTCCTACGCATTGCCCCTTTGTAAACACCACTAAGCTCACTATTTCCTAAGCAGAGGCCTCCCTGTCATCCTTAGTTCCTCTACTTCCCATCCAATCAACTGCCAAGATCTCCCACTTAAAATATTTTAAACCTATATTCTCATCTCCATGTCTGTTAGTCCTTACTTAATTAGACCCTCATAAACTGTCATTTCTTTATGCCCAATTGTCTCTCAACCTCTACTCTTGAATCCTATCCCCATCCAGAACAATCTACCCTCCATACTTCCCTCAGACTGGACTTTCTCAAAGTTATAAACCTCATCACTTCTTTCCCCTGCCTAAAAACCCCTCAAGGTTCCTACCCTCTTTGAGGTAAGATTCACATTAGTGTCAACAATAAGACCCTGGCCTGACCATAAATTCTTGCCTCACTTCTGACCACCACTATGCATGTTCATAATAATTATAGCAACTGCTAATATATAGGGCTGCTTCCTCCATTGCAATCATGGCGCCAAGTAATTTACATGCATATTTTCTCATCTAAGCGTCACAGAGACCCTGTGAGCAAGATGTTGTTATTATCCTTGTTCTACAGGTTTGCTGAAGGGTCATGAGCTGCAGACACAGGCAGTCTGACTGTGCTCTGAACCTGTCTCCCTCTACCTGAGATGGCGTGCTCTTCCTCTGTATTTTACTCATTTGCCTGTAAGTTCATTGTTCCTCTATTCTAATGATAATCCTACCTCTTTTGTACTCTCTTGAGTAAGCAGTCCCAAGCCCCAGGCAGAGTGGTCACTTCTTTAGCTTAAATCAGAAAGTGTTTTATACACACATCTACTGAGCCCTTATAAACTGCTGTTGCGCATAAACTCCATCTTCACTCCAATTCTGGAGAAAACTAATATACAAAAACCCAAGGTACAATGTACCAAGGGCTGAGCCTAGGAGGAAGATCTGATCTCTATAAATCCTCAGATGGAAGGAATGGGGATATTATCAAGGGCGTTGGAGGGGCCTCTTGCTTCCTTTTCCCTCTTCTCTCACCAGCTGTTATTAAAAAGGTAGGATCAGAATTGTTGAGCAGGATTTAGGGTCATTGCAGAAAGAGGAGGTGATGTAGCAGGGAACATGGGGGATATCTGCCTAGAACTGGAATGAAAAGAACTGCAAGGAAGATGGCCCTATTCCTGGGATTAGGAAAGATTATATAGATATGTCTTGAATGTCAGTTTGTACCTAATATTTACATGCCTGCCCCCTTTCATTAGCATCTTATTAGCACCCCCTTTCATTAGCATCTTTCATTAGCATCTCCTTTCATTAGATCTTAAGGGCGCCTTTTGAAATCATTCTATACCATTCTTATCTGCATTTCTTCACCTGTACACCTTACACAGTATTTGCTGAAAACAACCAATGGTCAAAAGAAAGAACAAAGGTAACAAAGAACAAACAAATAAAAAAAATACTTATATGTACCTATTTTCACTAAATGTGTTTCTTGAGTAATTACAGCTAGTAATGCCCTGTAATATCCACTATGTTAGTGCAGCTTAATGAGGAAAATCCATGTGGGTGAAATTATCATCAGTGGGAACTGATTTTGCTCTCAAAGTCTGAGATACAAAAGATTTTTCCATTTAGGGATTTAAGGCAAAATTGATTTCCCTAGAGGACTGATTTTTTGAATCACTACCATTAGAGTGTGACCCTCTGTAACATGAGGGAAGAATGGCTACAAAAATCAGAAGCATCCTCCAGTCAAAGAACCACACTCCCAACAATCACCCACCCACTTGAATGGCCCCCAAAACTGCTATCCTGGCCCTATATTAAGAAATAATAAGGATGATATAATGAAATTAAATAATATCTTACTAAATAAAATAATGAAACATTTTTCTTTGTATCTCAGACTTAATACTTTGGGGCATGACAATTACATTTTAAAATATAATAAAAAGATAATTCCAGGCAGACTCATCCCAGTAATATTCCTTAAATAGTATCTTATAATCTAATTTCCATTTGGCCATTGGAATTTCCCAGCAAATCCTGGCTGAAGGGAAAAGAAGGAAAGTGTACAAAATATAAAAATATAATATAAAGAGAAAAGTCTAATCACAATCAAACATCAACAGCAGTGAAGAGGCAAACAAGTGAATAATTGTGTCCGTGAGTGATGCTGTGTCCATCTTCATACCTCTTGATGGATTTCCATCACAGCAGAAGACTTTCTGACTGTGGTTACTGTGTGCAGCCTAGACAAAGGAGAAGGAAAATATAACTTAACATATATATACACGCACATATACAGACTGTGTATGTATATCATAGTAGGCATGTCCACCAAGAAGATTATACACACAAGACTTGAATTAGAAGAGAAGAAAAATAATAATTCACTTCAAAATAGTCAAAATCAAGAAATCCCTTGAGCAGAGCTTTCCAAAAATAAGTCAATTGTTCATGGCACATTTCCTATGCCCCAGTGAGTTTCTCGTCCTCAGAACAAAATTCATTGCCTCCCTATCGACCTACCAGTCAGTTGGCCCTGTTAACTTACCTACAAAGAGTGTCTTTTGGAAAGACAACATTCAAATTAAGGTAGTCAGGAGAGGTTTATTAGAATGGCAATGCCAGAATTGAGGGCTCTGTTTTCTGTTCTGTATCTTCACTAAAATACTAGGAGTGTAAAATGTCTCCATCCTTCACTATGTTCCCCCAGTATCATTTGATCACTTATATTGCATCTAAGATTGGCCTGGCACCGGAAATCTGGTTCCCCTGTCACTCAGTGTTCTCTGTGTAGGTTGAGGGAGAGGCCTCTGACTACTTGAGCAACACTCCTAATGTTATTTTCCCCTAGGTTTTGGTTTACTGACTTTCAACAATGGCTGGGTAGGGAAACCATCTGGGAACAAATGAAACAAACTAATGAAGCTTGGGCCCAGTCCAGACAAATTGAAGCCAAATCTCTGTAAGTGGGGTCTAGGAAGCAGTTTTTCAAAGTTCCCTACTTGACTCTAATCCACAGCCAGGGTGGAGAAGCACTGTTTATGAAATACAGGAAACTACATCTGGATACACAGATGTGATGAATAATAGCATTTCAATATGGGCTCTTGGCCATATTTTTTGCTACAGTTCATCAGCTTTTACCAGAATCTCAGGGGACTTAATTTTGGGGGGAAATATGAGTTAACTTTTAATGAACTGTAAAAATCACTCAAAATTTATTTCCACATTCTCATATTCAACACATTAGTTTCTTAATTTGAATTCAAAATATTTCATTATAAGCAAATTCATTTCAGAGCTCAGAAGAGGAATAAACAAGGATATCAATCAATCTAGTTTAATTTGATTGACTTGTTCTGGTAGTGCATTTACCACTCTGGACTGGCTTCAGACCACTTCGCCTCATTCTATTAGCCTCAATATTACCCACTATCTTAGCTCCTTAATAACAATAAAGATAAACAACAACAAAGAATTTTTTTTGCTTCTTTGGAAAGTTCTTCTCTGAAACACAGCCTTCCAAAAATCAGCAACTCATCACACATCTTCAGCATTCCAAACTTGAAAATCCAAGGGCTCCCTCCTGTTTAAGCCCTACCACCCCCCCTGCTTTTTCCACTGAAAGCTTTGAGTCTCTTGAGTAAGGAAACATCACTTGTCTTCCTCCAGAAAAGTAATGGTTGTATTTCATAGAAATGGCTAATGGGAACAGGTGAACTGAACTGATTCTTGCCTGGCTGTCTTCTCCAAAGGTCTGCGGCCCCACGTCACTGCCTTCTTCATAAATTTCTCCCTTTCATTATTGAGTTTTGAATATTTATGTGCTGCTCACACTCGAGAGCTAATGTACGGAACACAGAATCGGTCCAAGGCAAAATTACGAGGTAGGTGAAATTTGCCTTCAGCCATTCCTGTCAAATTCCCATCATCTCTTTCAGAGGAAGAAATGTCCATTATTTTCTCCTGCAACTGCTCTATTAAAAATACTCGCTCCAACCAGCATTCATAATAAAGTATTAATAGTTGATAAGGGCAAAGTGTTATTACTGCCAAAATAGATGCATTTTAGCATTTGAATTTATTCAATTCAACAGAAAAGGCATTAACCACCAACAATGTGAAAGAAAAATACCCAGTAACATTTGTTACCCAGCCCTTTCCAAACATGCATTTGGTGTAATTCTTACAGTTTCAAAAGATGGGTGTTGAAATCAGCTCATCCCAGTTCTAGGTTCTAAGTAGTTCACTTTCCTGAAGATGTGGAAAAATAAACCAAACACTGGTCTCGTACCTCCAAATTGTGTATTTCTTTCCCTGTACCACAACAATGATGATATTTTTCTCTGTGCCTTTTTATTATTATTTTTTCATTTGATCCTGTACCCTAGAGGAAGATGGTGAGGAACCTAAAGGTCAAAATATTTGTTACTTGCTCAAGCAGTGAAAGAACAAGATAGACCCACATCTTCTCCCAGCCAATTCTACCTTTTTCTTTTCCTCTTCTGTTTCCTACTTAATTAAGAAAAATAGTACCGAAAAATAACTAGACATCCAGTGAGTAAGAATTAATAGAAATCAGAGAATCTGGACCTTCTCAACACGCCTCAGCTCAGACTGTGCTCTCAGGTGCCTGATCCACATCCCAATACTAAGGCTAACCCTGAAAGGACACGAAGCACACACATCATCCTCAACTCTTTACTCACCGTTAGCCTTCAGGAAAAATTGTGAATCCCCAAACTCACTTGTTCATTTTATAGCAGAAAGAGTATAGACCTATTTCAAAACCCAAGAGACCTGAGTTTAAATCTCTGCTTTGCTACTTCCTGGTTGTGTAAGCACAAGCAACTCACTTAACCTTAACCTCACTTGCACCTCCTTTTCTTTATCTGACAAATGTACAATAGGGGCTCCTGTGAAAATAACATAAAGAACCTGACAGAGAATCAAAATGTCACCTCCATTCTCTCCTTCCTTTGCCTGCCCTATACTCGTAGCTAATGGTAGAAATATCCCAAACAGGAGAATCTTTCCTGTTGGGAGAGCTTAATTTTGGATCAGAGCCATGTGGAACCATACTCTTGGAGTAAAATGGATTTGGTCCCAGGTAAGGAAGAGTGAGAAATAGTGACCACTCAAATGGACATAGCTTCTTATCTTAGTTACTCTACAATCAAAAATGGAATTACTTTTCTCTTTATCTACCCATGACATCCAACCCAACATATCTGATGACTTGATTTTAGAAATTTTGATGAACAGAAAATCCTCTTTAGACTACTCCTACGTGATGAACTCTAACCCTAAAAAAAACAGCATATCAGAGTAGCTTGAACCCCACAGGATTTTGAAACTGTATCATTCATTTCTGGCTTTTGAAATTTTACCTGAAGTCTTCCAAAGATTTCTTCTTAGTTGCTTTCAAACCACCAGTTTGGCAGCAGGCAAATTTGTAATCAATGACCTGGTAAATGATGGGGTTGTACATTGCTGCTGATTTTGCTAGTAGAGTTGGCACCACAGAGAGTTGTATGGGGATGGAGTCTGGCCTTCCAAAAGCTGACCACACAGAGACCACCGCATAAGGAATCCAGGCAATCAGGAAGCCAGCACAAATCAGCATCGCTACCTGGTGAGGGGAAGCAATACAACAGAGTCAAGACACCTGCTGGAAATGAAGGGGGGAGAAGGAGCAGTACCCCATACACCCAAGAAAGTCTATTATTTGCCCATTTACCTTGCCTGAGGGGACATTTCCTATGTGGACTTCAGAGATGTTTAGCCAGAAGAGATTATTACAGCGATCATCCCATTTACCACATCCTATCCATTCTTCCCTCCAGAATTTGAACGTACCAAAAGACTCAAAGTTTAACCCTATAAAAGCTGTCAGATTTTACATTGGGTAGGAAATGACATTTGAGCTCCTGAAATTTCTAGACTTCTCAACCCACATTGTTGGAAAATATATTCCACTGTGCTTGGTACTAGATGGAAAACATGTTCACCCTGAAGAAATTTTAAATCACTCTTATTTGCCTCAGGAAACAGAAAACCTGCCCTTGTTGGAAATTTTAATATGATTCTTCTTCAGAGATTTCTATTAAGTGTTACTTCTTTTGGCTCATTTCCTCAAGTGGGAGGCTTGGATAGTGGAAATTCACTAGATATAAAGTAAAATAGGATCACCAAGATTTAACTAAAGCGATACGGTGGCATAAAGCAAGACTTTTCCAGAAAACACTTTTCTCTCTCACAAAATTATAATTACCTTAGGAGCCTCTTAACTTTCAAATCAAAGAATAATTAGAAAGAGGATTTTAAACACCCTCATTGGTTTCTCACCATCTGCAACCCAGTCCCTCTACTAATGTAGCCCTAATTAGTGCCCTGTAACTACATACCTGACCCTATAGATTATCTCACTTGAAGTCAACAATCCCTTTTTACCAAGTGTGTGATGCCAGACACAATACCAAGTGCTGCTGGGGACACCAGTACACCTGAGTGCCCCGTTGTAGTCCTCTGGAATACAAACTACAGTAAAAGGAAGAATAGGATTTAAGTGCCAGCAGAGGAGGACCAAATTACATGATATGAGACAACTTCAGAACAGTTTCATGAGGGACACATACAATCTGTATGTTGCAAGTTGAAATAAAGGAAGAGTAGCAAGGTCAACATGAGCAAAGGCACAGGTATGTGTGAGATTTGTGTAGGAACTAGGAAGTGCTTCCTTCAATAACACACACACTATGATTGGAACAATACAGAGAAGATTAGCACTGCCCTGTGCAAGGATGACCTGCAAATTTGTGAAGTGAAAAAAAAATAAAAGAAACTAGCAAGCAATTTACGTTGGCATACAACATAAGGATAGAAAGAAAGAGAATATCCATGTATTCAGGGTTTTGATAATCTCTGATCAGACTTGCACTTAATTCCTTATATTTTGAATCACCAGTAGGTTTCAGAGCAGGAGACTTAATGAGAGCTGTATTTAGGGAGATTTACCTGTAAAATGAAATGGCACAGGAAGAAAGTGGAGGTAGAAAAATCATTTTTTATTCGTTCAATCAACAAGCATTATTGAGCATCTCCTATACGTTTTGTGTCAAGGATAAAGCAATGAACAAAGCAGACACAGGTTTGTTTAGATTTGCTTAGGCAATGGTCTAAACAAGAAACAAAAGGGCTCTTCCTTTGAGGACTGATACTGGCACATGAAGTCCAAGCTTTGGTGTTTATTTTAAACATAAGCTATCTCAGGTTCTTGTTAAGAAAGAGTGTACTAACTTTGAGGTGGCTTGATACCATTATCTATTATTTTTCTGTAAGATAAATAATGAAATGATATTCAAATTAGCACTCCAATAATGGACATCTGCTTTTGCAAATCCACCATATGTCTAAGGCATCGCCAGCATCCCTTCTACCCCTAGGCCGTTGTGTGGAGCCAGCATCACATGACCCAAGCCTGACCTGCGGACAGCATGCCCCTAGCTACAAGAGCAAGAAGAGGGATGGGCATATGATAGAAAGAGCATCAGACCCATCTTTGTGATTTCATATGGGATTTGTAGGAAAAGAGGAGCTTTCTTTTATCGCTGAGTTCCCCCCAAACCCAGGAAAGATGAAAAGATGGAGCTATCTGAGGCAGGCACCACTTCCTCTTCCCCTATTTTCATATTTAACAAAGAAAAGAACAGTGTTCTCAATGTGAGGCTCATGACATGCTGGTGTAGAGGATCAAGGATGGGAAATGAGACCCAAAATGGTTTATTAGCAATAAAGCAACAATATTTATGCATACTTTTTTGTTTTAGAAATCCAAGTGGCTAAGTTCTTTTATAACAAAGTCATTTCTACGCATGTGCATTTCAATATGCTTCCATGAGAGGAGAGCTATTGCACACAGGGAATGGTCTGTAGCCCTATTTGAACTGTGGAACAACCTGTCAGTAGGATGTTTACCTGAGAACCGCTCATTGATGGACTAGTGTCAAGAAAGAAGCTTAGAAAATTTACCATGTGTCTCAGGTATTAAAATTCCACCAAAGAAATTCAAGGCTCCTCTTTAAAAATTAACTGCAGCTGAGACACACCTCAGTTATATCCACTTCGCTCCATTTTATAAATAGATTTATAAATATAAATATAAATCTCAGAGATGAATGAAGGGAACCCAGACCTCCTTTGAGTCCTGATGCCCTGCGTCAGGGTCCTGCAGCCTTGCTTTAGGGTCCTGTGCCAAAATTCTTACCTGTGCTTAACAGTTATCACCCAGACCCAGATCACAGATGCAATACTCCCTTTTTTTCCACCTCTCTGCAGAGAGTTTCCCAGGATAAACTGTATTTCATTTGGTCTATGTGACTTTTGTTTGTAAATGGAATAGATGCCTCAAGGCTCAAAGTGAGGGTCTTCTTTCTAAATCCCCAAATAAATAATTACTATATAAATAAACTTGCCCTAGCAGATGTCTGGGAACTTAACAGCCTCATCCTTTCTCTTTGGTGACTCATGTGATGATTTCACAGTATCTCAAAAGATGTTTTGTGTTGCTGTCAAAGTCATTGACAAAAAATAGATTAGGATTTAGTCCATAATATTTTCTACATTTTACATATTTTCTACATTTATGAGTGTGCAATGGGGAGAGGAAGGACTTCAAACATTTGCCTTACGTTATCCTTTTTAAAGGGACATCAGAGAATTAACTATGCTGCAGTTTTTAAATACATAGAAAATGAATCATTGGGGCTTTTCTCATTAGGATAAAACTAAGTGCTTTAAATTGAATGATTAGAAATCAAGTTTAGAGCAGAAGGAAGGATGAAAGCCTAGATCTGAACACTGCAAAATATTATTTACATATTCAAAGTGAATACAAAGTTAACATGAGACCCATTTATTTTTTACAATCGTCTCCTGTTAAAATACACTCCACAAAACATTAAAACATTAAATATTAAAGGTATTTTGAGATAAACTCCATAAAATTTACAAAACTTACATGTTACACTCATTTTTTGCCAGTGCTTTCTAGTCAAAGTGGAACATTGACATTAACCTTTCATCAGCCTGTTCTTTCCTCATTTCTGAGTGTGTCTTCACTTTCATTTTCCAAAATTCTATTCCAGATATCCTTAAACCAGCTCTAGCACAGACCCCTGTATCTGTCAACTTTTTCTAAGTTGTTTATTTTTTAATTGCTTCACTTATATCACTGCCTTTTGGTTTACTGAAAAAGCAGGAAAACTCAATTCTTACATTAAGCAATTTTTGTGGGAGGAATTCACAGAATATGTGCTTTGCTTCTACAAAAGAATCACACACCTGCAACCCAGTTAACTTTAAATATATCTTGCTGCAGAGGACAAAGGGATATCTGTACATTCCAGCTACAGCTCAAACTGGCATTAAAGTGTCACATAGGCAATATTGTCCATAACTGATCAATTCAAGGCAGTAATAGAACAATGGGTTTGAAAATAAATTCTCCAAATTACATAAGGCTCTGGCTTTGGGCCCAATTCATCTGAACCATTCCAGCAGATATGGTTTCCAAGAAACAACGCCCTGCCCTCTCTCTGTGCTGAGACAGTATGAAATAGTGCAAACATCATGAACAGAGATACTTGGGTTTGGATTCCAACTGTGACTCAACTCCACTGACCAGTGTGAGTGAGACAGAACCCCTGATTCTCTAAGAGGTGGCATTTCAGTTCCTTGCATCAGGCTCCTTTGCTCAAATATGGGTAGGTCTTCAGCCAACATTTGAAGATGTACCTGACCTTGAATAATGAAATGGATAAGAAGAGGACATGGAATTGATGTAGAAGTGAAGCTTACAAGGAGAGCCAATAAGATGAGTAAATTCCCCACCAACAACAAGATCCACCACATCACAGAAACAGCTAGACTACTGAAAACAAGGATACTGCAGTGGCTGGGATGAGACAAGGCCAAAAGAAGCAATGCACATGTGTGCATTGAGAAAATGGCAATGGAGCATGCAATGGACCAGAACATAGGAATAATAAGATTTGGTTTCCTATCTTGAGTCTAGCTGGTAAGTATACAGATTTGTTTCCACTGAATTAAAAAAAAAATGATATGAAAAGATGGTAATGCAAGAGTAAGGGCCAGTTATGAGGCCACTAACTCCGACATGCAGGCAGCCTGCTATTGAATGACACTACCAATGGTAAGGAGGAAGGGGGGTGACTTAACAATGATGACCTACCTTCACTGACCCTCAGTTTCTGATATGTATAAAAATAAGGGTGAGGGTGATATTTAGCCTTCACAACACCTTTGAAGAAATAACGTAATTTGATAACTCTAAGCATGTCTAATTTGAGTTTCTTCCTTCTTTCTATTTTATCAATAGAATGACAACTAAGGTCAACTGTCCTAGACCCTTCATCACGCACTTAGAAAGAAAAGAATTCTGAGAGCTTGGCTGTGTCATCTATCATGTGAGCCCTGGGGGTGATCCAAGTAGAAAATATTGATTTGTACTTGGAAAAAAAAAATCTAGAAGAAGGAGGGGTCTTCACTTCCCCGCTGCAGTTTTCTCAAATCTTAAAATACCACTCTTCAATAAACAAGCAAAAGCTGTGATTGAAAGCAGAGGATGTAAATTAGGTCGTGTCACTCTGCACATCTGTGTTGCAGGGTTTGGGTCTAAATCTGAACACAGCATTTCCCAATGAGGCAGTGGCTGGCTTAAAGAAGAGGAGATACAAATCTCTAAGTATCTGGCCCCAAAAAGCGAGAGAAACTTCACTGTTCATTATAGATGAACCAAGCCCTTAAGATGAGGAAATTGCTACTCAGTGGGGAAATGTACTCAGGAGAAAACAGGTGATTTTAGCCATAAGAGCTATTGCCATCAACCCTTAAACAATCCAATGAATCTAGCCATTGTTATACAACCTGAGAGTTTTAGAAGATAACTTATACAGCATTTAGTTCCCCTCCCGCACCTCCTTTCACAGATGAGAAAACCAAGACCCAGCAAGGTAAAGTGGCTTGCCCAAGGGGAATCAGTCAAGACTCAGAGTTGTGAGCAACAGGAATTGACTTCAGCCAAGTAGGACAGAAAAGGAATGGGTTGGGTAGGATAGAGCATCACTGGGAAGGCTGGACTCAGGACTGAGGTCAAGCAGACAGAAGTGACACCCAAACCAGCTTTATCGCAGAAACTACGGCACTGCAGCCATGCCTCTGGGAGACATCTCCCTGCCTCTCTGCTTGTATCATCATCCCTGAGACCGACTGGTTGGAGCCTGGCGTCATAGCAGTACTTCACCTGCATGGGAATCTTGAAAAGTCAATGACTAACCCTTCTGTATCTTTTAAATTAGGAGGCAGCCTTTGCTCAGACAGATTGCTCCTCCCCTCCACTTCCCAAGACTCAAAATGTTGAAAATTCCTCAACTCTGAAAGGGGTTCAGCCACCGGCAGCCAAAATAAATAACAAATGTCAGCTATGTGAGACTCTCAGTGGGCTTGTGGCAAAAGTGTGATTTATCCCAATTTGAAATTTTCTTCAACAAATATAGATATGATATATATATTTAAAGATTTTTAGTATTTAATTTATGTTAATATAATTAATTATATAGTATATGTTTTATAGCATAATATATTATAATGTTTAATGTATCATGTTTGAGACATTGTGCTAGGTCCTCGGGACAGGAAATGAACAAAATGTTATGATTGTCACTCCACAGGCCTTAATAACTAATGCTAAAGCATTAATCACAAAATTGTGCAAATAATCACAAAAATAATTATGTAATTATAAATTAATTCTAAATCATGGCCAATTCTAAGAAGAAAATGTAAAGACAGCACTGCTCCATTATAATAGAAAGAGCTGAATTCAATTTAGGAAATGCTTTTCAGGGAAGTGGCATTTAAGCTAAGAACACTTATGAGCAACCAGAGGAAATGAATTAATTAGTTTTAAAAATAAAAAGCAATGCAGCTCAGCTTTCTCACAAACTGCCCTTAAAGTCCTCTCAGGGGTTCTCTGAATATGAACCTTCAGTGAGAAATGAACTGGATGAGCGATCAAAGAGAGGAATCACGTGAGGAAAGCCGAGATTTACATTCATGATCTTTAAAAAGACTTCATGATCAATGTGAAAGAACAAAGCAAAGCAAAATGCCTGTCAGTTTGAAAAGGGACAGAGGAACTGGAGCCAGGGGTCAAGGGACCACTTAACACTTATCAAGGTAATTAGATTAACTTAATTTATTCAATTATGTATTCATTATAGCAATCTTGATTAAGCATCGAGTAGGCACCAGGCAGTGAGGCTCAGTAACAAACAGGATGTGTGACATTTGAGTTCACCTACGTACCACTTGCAAAGAAGGACAAGTACATGGCTCAGTGAAGTGAATGTGTCAAGTGCTCTGATGGTCTACTGCTGAGGGACTTTCAGGAAGGCTTTCTGGTGGAAATAAAGGAAATTAAGAGAAATCAAGATGCCCAGAGGATCTAGACACTATTTATAGACCTGGAACTCATAGATAAACTATTTGTGCTAAATGAATATTAATTACTAATCCATATAGCATAATAATATTTGAAAAAATTAGTCTGTGCTTCTGGTATTTTCTTCCTGTGGCTCCACTGCCCTCCTCATTAAACTGGAAGGAAAAGTGTTCACTGCATTGTATTAAGATTTATTTCAAGCAGAAATACCCAAAAAAGTAAAACATTCATTTCTCAGCTGTTAAGTTTTAAAATAGAAATTTGAAACTTACAGGAGAGAAAATATTTGCGAGAAAGGAGTTTTGAGCATACAAAAAAATGACAAAAAAAAAAAAAATGAGCAACTGACCTTAAGAAACTGTCTTGAAGCTACTCCACAGAGTAGAGCTGAGCACAAAGGGCCAGGGATGGTGTTGGGGGAGCAAGAGACCCTTATGCATTTGGGGATCTCAGAGCCCAGAACTTATGCCTTGCTTCACAGGGTCCCAGCCAAGTTCCCGATATATACATGATGAGTTGCAGTCAAAGGACAGGAAAGTAGCTGGAATTGCCGATGAACCTGAAGAGGGTTTCCAGTTGAAACAGAAAGGATGCAAAGTGGCCCATGACAACTGATGACTGAGACAGGATAGAAACTTAAATATCTCAGGAATACCAGGAACAATAAATGACAACAATCAGATCAGAAGCCCCCAGCCACTGACACCATGGGATTATGAAACCTCCCTAGAATTTATACATAGCCCTGGAAGGACAAGGAAGACTCCCAACTCAACTGAATTTATCCTGATTGTTTAATATTAAGTTTGTTTTACAAAGTCAAATTCAAGCAATGAAAATGAGTCATAGAATAAAAAGAGAGTTTTTCTTTGCTTATTTGTTTTTATTTCGTGGGGTTTTTGGGGTTTTTTGTTTGTTTCTTTTTTTGTTTTTTTTGCACACCTCTATTGGCAATCTATGAAATTTCAGCCTGGTACAAAAGTCTAGCAAAGCCATCATTCTTTAAAAAATTAATTCAAGGGAAACTACAGAGCAGAGAGACATTTGTATATGGGATGTCAATTTTCAGGTGGATAAGACCAGACAGGCAAAACACAGGCCCAGATAATAACCCGGCTGGAACTCATTAGAGTACCCAGAAAAGTAAATGATTTTGACCCCAGAATCCAAGGAGGTGCCCTTTAAGTAATAAGCTTTTAGACCAGACTATTCTAAAAGATCAGAAGCACCAAGTGAATAAACAAACTGCCAATCCTGCAAGATAGTTGAATGGAGAAAAAGCTTCCTAAGACTATGAAAAGGTCCAGCATGAGGTTGTTTTTACTTACTTTTCTCAGTAGGAAAAAATCAAGATCAAAATTAAATAGTAATTGAAAACATTTTAAATTTAGCAGAAAAGATGCCAAAATAGAAAGTTGTATTTATTGATGTGCATTGAATTTTGATTTATGTTTTCTGCATAAGTGTTAATAATCAGAAGCATTTTCTATTCAGGTTTTTTAAATATGAGTTTCATATATACAAATGAGGTATAGAGATATTTGTAATATATAACATATAATATGTCATATAGACATTATATATGATATAATGTCATTTAGTATCTGTCAGAAGAAGATATGTATAAAATAAAATCATACATACAGATGCCTACACTTTTCATTTAACATCTCTTTGGTCAATCTGGGCTGGGTGAACCTTGCTATTTTATCTATACAGTCCAGTCCAGGTCAAGGAGACTGATAACCACAAAGCAAATTAAATGGTGTATGCCAAGTTTCACCTTGTATGCATAATGAGCTTTAGGATCACTCACTAAACAAATTACCTACTGTCCAGAACACACAAAGAGCCAGCTGCTAAGGTAGTTATAAAAGTTAGCTGTGGGTTGAGTTAAGTAATTCAATTAACAGGAGAGCAGATGATGACTAACACACTCAGAAAAGCTGGAGAAGGACCACCCAGGAATGAGGATCTGGACTCACTGATCAAGACCATCAAAATGTCTTGAGGCTAATACCATTGGAGGGCAGCAAGACAAGGGAAGAAGCCATGTGACATCTCAGCAGCTTTCTGGTATGTCAAACTGTAGGACTAGAAAGTAAATTCAAATCCACCTACCAGTGTGATAGACATCACATCATTTCCCTGGACACACTTCCATAAAGTATTGAAAAGGAAAATTTTTATTATTGTTGCATTCGCCCAGTTCCTAGAACAGTATTTGGTTTTGAGTAGAGTTTGGATTAAATATAATTCAAATTTAACCTGGATTGATTTGTTTAGATAATTTTTTTGAAGTCACAGGTAAGTATTAAAAGGAGAGCTGGAAATGAGCTTAATTCATGACCTTGAATTTTATGGAAATATTTTTTTCCATTTTACAGCCAGTGATAAGATAAAAAGCAGATTATGATTCCTGATATTGTGTTTTTGTCCAGGTAGACCTACTCTATTATTAGATTATGACTATAGATTTAGAGTAATGAAGACTTCCTGGGAGCTTTCTTTTACTCAGCGTATGAAGTTTAGGAAGTAAGGTCAACTGGAACCATCAAGACTCTCAAGCTCACACTGTACCACTAGGAAGAGATCCTTGTACCATCTCAAAACATCTGCAAAGTGAAGAGAGGAATATTACTAAAGGCCCTGACTTACTGGAGATGATCTCAGGTCTGGAGGGAACTGTTACTACAGGTCCTGAGACAAATGGTCTCCAAAGTAGGCTGTAAGGACACGTAAAGTTGGGATATCAATAATATGATTGATTTGGATACCAGGAGGAATGGTTAGAATTTCAATCTACATTTATTTTTTTATCTTTAAAAGTAAAAGAGAAATTAGGGCATACTAAACTTAATATACAGTTTGATGGTATTAGCTGCATGTCATTTATACTGAAAGTATGTGCTGGAAAATATTTTTTTTCAATGTAAGGGTAAGAGAGGATCATAGTGGGAAGACCACTGTCTTATACTTCCCCAGAATTCCTAAAAGTTACAAGAGAATGAAAAAACTACAGTTTCTTTAACACCTTCTATGCACCAAATGACAGAATAACATGGTTTTTTAAAGATTTTATTTATTTATTTGACAGAGAGATAAATCACAAGTAGGCAGAGAGGCAGGCAGAGAAAGAGAAAGGAGGAAGCAGGCTCCCCACTGAGCAGAGAGCCCGATGCAGGCCTCGATCCCAGGACCCTGAAATCATGACCTGAGCTGAAGGCAGAGGCTTTAACCTACAGAGCCACCCAGGTGCCCCAGAATAGCACGTTTTATCTCATCAAAGCTCCACCATAATTCAAGGAGATGGATGATACTATTCTTGTTGCACAAGTGAGAAAATAGAGATTCAAAGAGGCTTGGTATCTAGCTCCAGATGACAAACTGGCAAGTGTTGGTGATGGAATGAGAACCCCAGTCTATTCTCAAATTGTGTGTTCATTTCCTCACATTACAGTATCTAAGGAGCTGTCAATTCTGAAACAAGCATTTACCAAGAGACTCTACTCTACAGAAACCTCTCTTGTATTAAGTTTCCCACAGGATAGTAGATGTGGTAAGCTCTTACTCTGCAAATAATGGGAGATGGCAGAATTTTCCTAATCATGCCCACCAAAGTCCATGCAAAACAGTATAAATACTGTGAGGCATTTTATGACTTAAATCATTTTTGAGAACCAAGAGTGTCTTATTCAATAGAGAGAATAAGCTCCCAGTAGATATGCCATACAATCCCTAGTAGATATTAGAAGTGTGTGTGTGTGTGTGTGTGTGTGTGTGTGTGTGTAAATGAGACAGAGAGAGAAACAGGGAAAAGAAATACTACAAAGGTTTAGATAAATAATAGCAAAGTTCAGAAGTACATAAAGAATAGAGATTCCAAGTTCCCAACATTCCTTATCCTCTTTGCCCTATGAAGTTTTAATTGACTAGAAAACCCCTCTGTAAATTACTACTGTAGTTACCTTGGTCAGTTTCATCTCCAGCACATGGCTGCTATGTATCCGACTGTCGAAATGAGCTACTTCTTTAGAGGAGGACTTAACCTTGGCAATGATCTTCACATAGGAGAACACGATCACAGCCGTTGGGAGTAAGAGGCAGAAGAAGAGGATGTTCAGGATGAAAATCTGGCCACCCACGGAGGCCTGGGCCAGCCACCAGTCCAGTGTGCACGAGGTTCCGAAGGGCTCAGGTGCGTAGTCCCCCAGACCTACCAAGGGCATGGTGGTCCAGAAGGAAGCATAGGCCCAGATGACTGCCAGGCAGATGTAGGCGTGCTTTCTTTTCAGCCAAACCCCTGGAGGTAGAAGAAAAGCATTACCGGGATGTAATCTGCCCTACACCCAATTACCTCCCCTCGATATGTTAAATTCCACATCCAAAGAGTTATTCCATTGGATTCTGGGAGAAGTGGTCAGATAACTGAATTCTGAGGGAGAGTGGAGTGAAGGGAGAAAAGTTCCAGAGCATGGGCCTTTTTCCAAGCGAATAAAATCAGAAGTGCTTTCACAGGGAAAGTTTCCATAGGCACACAGGAGCCTTGGGAGGGGTAAGTGACAAAAGCTGAGGAAAGGGGACAGTAGGAAAATGAAAGGATGCCAAAGACAATGAAGGAAGTATCTTAGGAAAGCTCCCAGAATGACCTTTGAGATCCTATCCAATACAAGGCCAATTGGTAGAGTAGAATGACCAAGCCTCCCAAAGCTTGTATTAATTGTTCATCCAAGATAGACTCCTTTGGGGAAGGTGAGATATGATAACACATTGCTTGTGCCTTCAATACCCTTTTCCCTAAAAGCTTTCATGTCTCTCAATTCATTCATCTTCCTAAGCACTTGTCAGTGGAGGAGGTCAGTGGGCCACAACCATGACTACATGCTGAGACGTTAAAGTGACTGACCCTGCCTCATGGAAGCAGGTTTTGAATCTTCAAACGTGACGAACACAGCAGTCATGCTCACACATCCATAGCAAGAGAGGTAGAGAATCTAGGTAGGTTACATCATGTTCTGCAAAAGTAATTCTGTGAAAATACTTTCAGGAAAACAAAAAATGAGCTCTTGGTCTTTCAAAACT
Organism: Spilogale gracilis; assembly: GCA_004023965.1. Taxonomy (NCBI): domain Eukaryota; kingdom Metazoa; phylum Chordata; class Mammalia; order Carnivora; family Mephitidae; genus Spilogale; species Spilogale gracilis. The sequence goes on from PITA01004043.1 coordinate 98,095, forward strand.
AGTTTCCATCGACCAAAAGAGAATTCCAAGAACTGGTGCAGTCATCTAAGAAAAGCTATAGCACACTAGCGATCACTTTCCAAAGTTCACCATAACCACCCAACACAGGGCAGCCTGATCTAGTGCTGCAGCCTGCTCATGAAATTACCTCCATACCCATTTATCACCTCAAAGAGAAAGAGCCAGAGAAGTGAATCCTTACTGCCTGGTTTTGGAGTAGCAAACAAGAAATATCAGAACACAGTCAACAAAAGCCAAATGAACTCTTCAACACAGACATAAGGCCTGCTTCTGCTCAGAGCCATATGTAGTTTGGGAAGTCAGTAGGGCCTAAGTCTTCTCGATCTAGTGTTTGACCCTCTTTGTGTACCCTTTCTAGATGCCCATGTTCTTAGCAATAAAATGGAGGGAGTAAGAATACATTGCTTATGGGTTTTGATAAGTGTTCAATGAAATAATGCAAGGCCTGATTTGCAAACTAGGAAAGACTACATGAACATTAACACAAATTTTTATTCCTGTGTTTGTCTTAGCACTAACAAGAAACAGAGATCATATCTATACTCCATTGTCTCATTTTTTTCAAATACATGGCATTTTGTGTCATAAAATTCGAATTTCTCAAGCCCAACCAGAGAGAGATAACAATCATGTAGCCACAATATATATATATGTCAGCTCCTGATTATCCATTATAATGGATAAAACATTGGCACAGATAATCACATATATTTAAGGGAATGTGCATATGCATACGTATAAGCATTTATGGTTAGGGTTACTTGGCGAGGTGTTGTATACTTACATTCGAGTATGGTGAAAGGCTGTCAAGTACAGGAGGGAGTAGATTAGTAGATTGGTTCTGTGTTGCTCCAGAAGTCAGAACTAGGACCAATGGGTGGAGGTTACTGGGAGGCAGTTTTGTCTCAATATAAGGAATAACATTGTAACAATGAGAGCAGACCAATCAGAGAATGGGCTGCCTTGTACAGTAGTAAGCTCCCCGTCACTGGTCACTGGAATTATTCAAGAAGAGGCCGAATGGCTGTCTGTCAGGGATGCCTTAGAACAACTTATCACATTAATGGGAGAAAGGTCTCCATGTTCCCAAGCGGTCTTCTAATTCCAACATTTTAAGACACTGTGTAGAGGGTTTAATCATGAGTCAAATCAGATGGTGAAACCATTCTATTGAGGTTCAATTTTAAAAGAAGATGGAAAAATATATACAGTTCCCATATGGAGTGATGCCCTGCAATGATTCTGGGGGTGGGCAGTATCACCTTTGTAATGGACACCAACCCTAAATTCAAGTAAATATTTAAAAAGCAGAGACATCGTGGTATTCCTCAAATATCCCCAGGAAGGTGAAATTCTGCCTTCTCATCTATAAAATCTATAAGTATATTTATAATCTACTTGATATGACCAAAAATAAGTTTATAGAAAGTATAGGACTCTGAAGTCATCCAGGATATACATAATTGAATATTTTTTTACATTTTTGGAAATTCTGGTCTAAGTTATTTCCATTGGAAGTGTTAAGCTGTTTAGAAAAAGAGATGCAAATTAAAAAAAAAAAAAATGAGTGCTAGTTCATGAAGATGATGGTCCATGACCTTACCCTCCCCTGCATTGTTTCTTTGGAGTCTGGGATTATAAACTTTTAAAACATAAAGGAAAAGGTATGCCTTGGGTGGCCCAGTTAAGCGTCTGCCTTTGGCTCAGATCATGTCTAGGGGTCCTGGGATGGAGCCCTACATGGGGCTTCCTGCTCAATGGAGGGTCTTCTTCTCCTCTTTCTCTGTCCCTCCCCCTGCTCATGCTCTGTCTCTCACTTTCTCTCTCAAATAAATAAGTGGAATCTTTTTTTAAAAAGTGCTCTAAAATAGGGCACCTGGGTGGCGCAGTGGGTTAAAGCCTCTGCCTTCGGCTCAGGTCATGATCTCAGGGTCGTGGGATCGAGGCCCGCATCAGGCTCTCTGCTCAGTGGGGAGCCTGCTTCCTCCTTTCTCTCTGCCTGCCTCTCTGCCTGCTTGTGATCTCTCTCTGTCAAATAAATAAATAAAATCTTTTTTAAAAATGCTCTAAAATATAAAGGAAGATTCTGCCACATTGAGAGTATCAGGTAGAGTTGCTCCTTCCCACCTCGGTCTCCAGGCTATCCTCTATCCCTATGGTCACAACTGTTCCAATTGACAGATAAACAGAGCAGCTTTTTCCAGAGGGAACCTATACTATCCCTTAGTTGCTCCTGGTTCTCAGTATAAAACAGAAGAGCCCAAATCCTTCTCTTTGGGATTCAGTAAGTTCCCAAAACCCCAAGAAGCAAAAGCAACCAAAATTTATTTTGAACATGTTGAACGGTCTTAATATTAAAAAAAAAAAAAAAAAAAAATCTTGAGCCTCTGAAACTTTTTCGTAGCTGGCTCTCCCCTCCTCAATGCTTCTGGTCACTCATCTTTCTGCCTACAATACCGCTAAAAGAGTGTTGCGTGATATTCCAGCCTGTGCCCTTTCTTGCTGGCACAGCTGCACGGCTCTCTAACTTGGAGCTGGGCTTTCTGGGATTCCTCATCTCTGAAATCACAGGAAACCTGAGGCCTAAAGAAGGATCGGAAACATTTTGCTCATAATTACACTTACCATGTGGGGAACCAGCTAAACCATCTCAGACCTGACATCCTTTCAGTGCATCTTATTTCTTTGTTTGCATGGCAAAACACAGTAGAAGCTACACGGATTATACCAGGAAATGACGCTTGTCAAAATCACTGTAGCCAAACACCGAGCACTCCTATACAAGTAGTATTAAAAGAAACCTACATTGACACAGGTTCAAATTTTTAAACTTATGTTAGAACAAAATAGGTTCTAAATAGAAATACTCTTGGTCTCTTAGGTCATTTGGAATCTTTCTTACCTATCGGCACCATATTTACAGTCTGACAATCTGCTAGTTTTGACTACCAGGGAATGAGAAGCCTTCGTACTTACCGTACGATAAATAGCAGATTTTCAGATACCGATCCAGGCTGACAGCAGTCATGGTGATGAGACTTCCACAGCCAAAGAAAAATCCAGCCCATCCATACCAGCGGCAGCCAACCCAGCCGAACACCCAGCGGTGGCAGAAGCACGAGATGATCGTGAACGGCTTGCCTACAACTAGAGGGCCAAGCAATTTGTCAACGGAACTTCCCTGTGGTTAAAATCACCCACTCGCCTCAACTCACCATCGAGTCATAGTCTATTCAGACAACAGGTCGCTATTTTAATGTTAGGGCTAATCTGTTTGCAACCAGACCCAGCTTTCTGGGATTTAAACTGTTCCTCAAAACAGTAAAACAAGACAGGGACACAAGCCTTAAGAGACTCTTAATCCCAGGAAGTAATCTGAGGGTTGCTGGAGGGGAAGGGAGGTAGGGGTAGAGAGTGGGGTAACCAGGTGACGGACATTAAGAAAAGCACGCGTGATGTGACAAGCATGTGGTATTATGAATCACTGTCCTATACCTCCGAAACCAACAATACATTATATGTTCATTGACTGAATTTAAATTTAAAAATATTAAATTACAAAAAATAAATAATGAATAGCAAAAAAAAATATTTCTCGGCTTCTGTAGGTGTTTTTCTGTTTTTTACTTTCTAGAAAGCATCCTTCTACTTTAATTCACACCCTGCACCCTTCATAGTCCGCTATTATATTCAATCTTCACCCTCCTGGAAGGGAATGTGCTGATGAAGCTCTCCATGACCCCTACGTGATTGATCGATCGATCGATGTATCGATCTATCATAAGGCTCCCTAAACTTACCACATTAGGAAAACTGCGTGATGCCAGGTGCCAGCCCCGCCCCATCCCTCTCAGGTGTGTCCCTTCTTCAGTAGACAGTTACACCCAAACTCCTGTTAGTGTAGTTAGTTAATACATATTTCGTAAGTGCCTTCTCTAAATCAGACAACATCTCCTCTAATTTGTCTAGTTTGTCTGGTTGTCTAGACAGCAAGTTTCACGCTCCATCTTGCTGGACAGCACACCCCCATTAGAGCTTCCTAATCCCAGTGGTCTAGCCTGATTGTCAGTAAGGACACTGAGGGTAAAATAACTGTTTCTTTTTCAGCAAATAATTATTCAGTGCCTCTTATATAACAACCACAGAGCAACGTGATAGAGGACAAGGTGGAGGTCGAGAATGACAAGTGTATTTTACAGTTGGGAGGGCAGATAAGAAAAATACGTATTTTGTAATATAAGGTATGATACTATGGAATGATAGTCATTAGTGCTGAGAGGGAAAATGAAGCAGAAGAGGATAGACAGAAACTGTTGTTTTATATCAGGGGATCAGGGAAGACCTCTCTGAGAATGTGACATTTAGGGAGATGTCTAAATGACTGGCAGAGATGGCAAGCAAATGTTTAGAGGGGAAATAGTCTAGGCAGAGGAGACACGAACTCAAAGCTTGAGTTAAGTGTCAGCTGTGTGGGTGCTAAAAGCAGCAAGAGACAAGTGAAAGTGACTCGGGTGGAGTGAAATTAGTGTGTGTTGTGCCTGGGACTATTTTAAGCTTCCTTCTGGACTGGAGATTTGGTAAACCTTTGGAATGTCATTTAGAATGCCTCTCCTTCACTTAATAGAAGAGTTGTTTTGTTCTGCTTTGCTTTTGTTTTGCTTTCAATATCAATTTCCAGGACTCTAACCTCCAGAAGGTCTGATGTCATTTATCTGGAGCAAACTCGGGCATCCATATATTGCAATGCACTTTTTTTTTTTAGTTCCCAGGTGATTCTAATACATATACACAATTGTGAGCCACCGGGATATAAACAACAAATATTAGTTATATAGATGAAATACACCTAGTCTCCAGTATGCACTTCAAGGTACTTAGCATGAAATATAGTTAACCAAGAAAAAAAAAATAAAATAGACAAAAATATTTAAGGTTAATTGGAGTGGAAAATGTGTTAGAGATATCCAAAGTTGAAAAATGATCTGGGTTCATCAGCAAAAGCTATCACATGGAAGAAAATGCTTTCTTGCTGAATTACTCTGAAGACATAGGCAGAGTAATGAGGTGGTTTGCGCGATTCTAGAGATTTGCTTGGTGGAAAGCACTTTCAGTGTATCAGACCAATTAAAGATATTTTAATTCAAGTTTCGCCTAATTCAGCCTTAAACATGAATCTGGTATTATTCGCTGGTGAAGGATGTGGATGAAATGGCAGGTTTCATTCGAGCATTTTAAGTACTGGGAAAGGGCCTCTGGGCTCAGCCAGGAAGAGGTGACCCGGAAAGCTATCATTTATGTAGCGACATCGCCATCGTATGGCCATTTCTAAAATGGCAGTCATTGTGCAGCCTTGCAAATTGCCTGCGGTTCCTTTCAGCTGTTTTCCTTCCTGGAGGCCTGACACTTAATGCTTCTCTTAAAGTGCACGTGCATTTCCGGTAAGAGCTCATGGTATTTAAGCTTGTCCATACTAAGTAAAGCCTTCCCAAGTAAGGAAGACCACGCAGGCTCTCGAGGGCAACACATCTGCTGGTGATAAACTGTGAGCCTTGTTTTTGGAGATTGGCGGTGGCAGAAAAATCCACTCATAAAGGGAGAAACAAATACCAAGAAACATTTTAAAAGGGACATTTTAGATGGGAAACTGCTAAAAAGTTTCCAAGTGGGAAGAGGAGTTGCTGTGTGCTGTTCACACTCAATTTCCCCAATTCTAGTAACTTAAGTCCATACTCTCTCCAAACAGCAGAATTTGGGATCCAAAGGCACATTTGAGTGTATCCAGGCAACCCTGGGACTTTATAGATGGAAGCAAAGGGAGGCTACTTATCCAAAATCATTTGTATTTATAAAAATGAATTACAGTTAAAGAGAAATTCTATTCCAATTCCTCCTTCCCTGGGTTATCAGAGAAGCCAAAGAAGCAAGAAATAAACCAGTGGTTTCCAATTTGGGCTGCATATTAATTTACCTAATAATACAACTTTAAATATCCTGAAGCCCAGGTAACATTCTCAACCAATTCCATAAAAATTCCTGGGTATAAAACCCAGCCATAAAGGTTTTTGCTTTTCTGTTATTGTTTTGTTTTGTGTTTTTTAAGTTCCCCAAGTGGATTTTTGGGCAACCAATTCCAAGAATGACTGACGTGGAGGCTTCCTATGCTTGCAATCCATCCTGAAGCCACACTTCGATGTACTAGCAGGTAAGCTCTCCTGTCTTCCTACACTCACCTCTCAGACTATCTTCTTCCATCATTTAAGCTTCAAGACCTCGCCCCTTGGTGTTTTTTTAACAGAGTCCCGGAGAGGTGTCAGGGGTACAAAGGAGCCCAACATGATCTGTAAGTTTCTGTCTCCTCAGTCCTTTACCTAGTACACTTCGAATTGTCTCCTTAGCATCAACATGCTCAGCACACAGAAAGGACTCAACAAATGTCAGATGGATGAGCTCTTTAACCTTTTGACACTCTCTTGACTTACCACAACCTCTGTAAAGATGATTTTGGTGAGGGGAGGAGTGACAGGAGGTGGGGGAGGGGTGATCTCTGAGCCAGTAAGGACTTTAGAAGGGGCACAGCTCAAACCCCCAAAGAAGAAATGGTTGTGTTACCTGAAATGCCCAGATCACAGACTGCTAAATTGATAGTCATTATTTCCGCCGGTCTCAGCTTCTTCTTTCGTCTAGAAGACATATAAAGGACATACCCGTTTCCAAATGTGGACAGAATCCCTACAAGGAAAAATATAAATTCCCATAGTCAGCACTAGGATTTGGAGTTCACTCAGATACGAAACACTTCTCAATCTCAAAAATGGACACCATAGATTTAGAGGGTAGTGAGAGGACTCTAAATAAAAATCTAAATTAAGAAGATGAAGTAAAAAGCATGAGTTGTGAGTGACAGGCGAGGGATGGGTTGCCTCCAAAGGGATAGGAGTCAGGGATTATAAGACTGAACTTACCCAGAAAAAGGAACTGCTAACTTCCCAGTGAAGCTCAGGAGAGGGTGGGAATCCCCATGGTCAGTTCTTGTACTGGCCCCCAGGATGGAGTATTTCCTCCGCCATTTTTACCGAGTATTGGCTCTATAGAACTCCCTCCCTCTGAGAAGTAGGGCTAACCCCTTGGTTCTGGTAAATTCTGAAGCTGAAGTGACCCCAACCAGACAAGGTGCTTTCACTATCACTGTGGACTGCTGAGGGAACACCAGCATTCAGAAGACGCAGAGGTCAGACTGGGCTGGCATAACTCCCTGAAAGGAAAGGGTCATCTCCTGGAGACATATCCCAGGACTTTTTGCCTTCTGAGGACTCATGGACACTGGGTGTCTACAGCTACTACTGGACTAGATATTAAGGGGAAGTAGGTGACAGTGGATAATATGGGCTCTCCCCTCCCACCAAAGGGAGAGAAAGTGACCCTCAACCCACCAACCTACCAATAATGGTATAAATGTGTTCCCACTTTTTATATCCTTTTATTAATGACTAATTGGCTTTGGCATTACAATGATACTATTCAAAAGTTCTTACAAACCCAGTTTAAATCCAAAAAGACCCAATCCCTACTGACTTTATTTAAGAAAAGAATACACCTACTTCCATAGCTTAACATGTAGAGTAGATTTCTTCAGGAATTCTTGCTTCATAGTGTAGCTGTGTATAAATGAGAATCTGGTACAGCTGCCTTTAGTAGTAAGGAATAAGGAGAGTATTAACAGGAGAAACCCAGATTTTTCTATTTTAATTTCTACTTCTCCACCACAAATCATTTTGGGGGCAAGGAAAGATGTGTGTTTCAGCTGATGGTATGAAACCACCAGGAATGAACTGCATTGTGCTATTAGGAAATTATGAATCCCCAGGGTCAGTGCTGCCTAACGGTCTGTTAAAACCTCTTTCGCTTTCTTAAGACAGAAGAGGAAAAAATAGAAGAGATTACGGAGTTCTAGAGCAAACCAACTAAAATGACACCTGTGTCTCATTAAAGGAAACGAGCTGGCAAGGCACACTGGGAAATTAATGTGAAAACAGGGCTTGAAGAATTTTAAACAAATGCCTTCTACTTTGTTTCCAAGAAGAGTAAAAACAATAAGCATACATATGTAATTAATACACGAAGCTCCCTTAAACACCCTTTGTCTTTCTACTTCTCTTTTGAGACTACTGATGTTCTTACTTTTCCTTTCTTGAATTATCTTTACTAGTGTTTCATAAGGCTTTACCCAGTGCCCAAAGCATTATCAAAAAAATAGTCAACTCTCTAAGAGCAGCATGTAGATTATTCCCATAGACAATCTTATCTGTAGGGGATTATCAAGAGAATGCAAACATTTTTGAAGATAGTTAAAAGAAAACAGGATGAAGAAGCTAAAGGCTAAAAGCAGGGGTTGGAGGTAGGGAGGGACATCTTTTGATTATCAAAATCCTGAATCTTTCTAGGAACACAGAATGATGAAATCTCATATATAGGCTCTTAATAAGCCAAGTATCTATAGTAAAAAAGTTAAAGGGAATGGGTCTTTAATTTATTTCTCTTCTATTCCAAACTCAGATTTATCTTCTCATCTTCCAGTTTTCCCAAAGACTTCCAGTATTTAACAAAACTCACCAAGAATGCCATTCCACTCTGGTCCTATAAAAAGATATCTGGCCATATTCCCATACCTATCTATCCTAAGAGGGGTATAAACCAGACATAGCACCAAGTCCAAGACTGGGTCTAGATGAATCCAAATCCCTCCAAATGACCCTGGCCTCATCCTGAACGACCCTTCTGGAACATGACTTTGGCTCCACCCCCAGCTCCCTGAGTCAACTAATGTTCCCTTTGTTTAGGGATTCTTTAGGGACCTATTTTTCTAGCTTCACCTCAGCCATGCCTGTTTGAATCTGACTGTGGATTTTCCTTCCATCCCCACATGCAACAAGGGAGAAATTTTCCGGATTCCTGCACCTACCCAGCCTCATTTTCTCTCTTCCTAAGGTCTTCCTTACCAGGGCAGGGAATGGACTGTGATTCCTCTTCCTCTTTTGTTTATCTGGAGTGCTACTTTTTAACTTCTTCTTTTTTTTTTTTTTTAAGATTTTATTTATTTGACAGAGAGAAACACAGTCAGAGAGGGAACACAAGCAGGGGGAGTGAGAGAGGGTGAAGCAGGCCTCCCACCAAGCAGGAAGCCTGATGCAGGGCTCGATCCGGGGTCTCCGAGATCATGACCTGAGCCGAAGGCAGTCGCTTAACCAACTGAGCCACCCAGGCACCACCACTTTTTAACTAAATTCTTGCAATTGATTGAGACAAATTCAATTTAAGATGTCAATTTTTCTGCCTTTTCTGATCATTGAAAGTACTTCTATTAAATGAAAATGCAATGTGGGTTTTACTACCAGATGGTCCCCGTGCAGAAAGAGACTGTGCCCATTTTGTTCACTGCTGTATTCCCAGAAACTTAAACAGTGGCAAAGAATGAGCACTCAACATGTACTTGTGTTTGAAATGACACGAGGGCCCATTTATAAGACATAGTATTTAAATCAGTGTGATAAATGCTAATCATAAAGCCAAGACCCAGAGAATCCCTTTGCAGTGGAATTTCTGATTCAGTCTCATCAATTCCTTTTGCCTCAAGTGCTGATCAGAGAGGTCTCTCCAGACTTTTCTAATGATATTTGCTAATTTCAGGAGGTTAAATGACATTCTTAGCCCATAATAAATAGGTGAAAGAGAGGGAAGGAAGAAGAGAGGAAAGGAGAAAGAGGGAGAGAGGGAGAGAAAGAAAACTTGACCCAAATCTGGAAAGATTAAAGGCAGACACACCTAAAGACATAACCCACCTGTGCACTGGTAACCCAAATAAGAAAGTTTTGTGGTTGAATTTTTTTTAAAGATATCATTTATTTATTTGACAGACAGAAACACAGTTAGAGAGGGAACACAAGCAGGGGGAGTGAGAGAAGGAGAAGCAGGCTTCCCGCTGAGCAGGGAGCCCGATGTGGGGCTGGATCCCAGGACGCCGGGATCATGACCTGAGTTGAAGGCAGTCACTTAACGACTGAGCCACCCAGGTGCCCCTTGTGGTTGAATTCTAATTGCCTAGACTAATGCTGTCCAATAGAAATACAATGTAAACCAGAAACGTGAGCCATATATGTTTCGATTTTTTTTTTTGGTAGCCACATTAAACAAAGTAAAGTAACACTAAATTCATTTTAATAATATATCTAACCTTGTATAGACAAAATGTTCTGGGTCTGACGTATAGTCAAATTGCTTTAATTGGTCATGAACTGTTTCACATTACTTTCGCTAGTGCTCAGTCTTCAGTGTCTCGTGTATATTCACATACAGCACCTCTCTTGGACAAGTCACAATTCAAGCTTCACGTGGCCATGGCATTGGATAGCATAGTCTGGAAGAAGGCTCACCATGATTTGGATGATGCACGAACTTTTTAACCCTGGGCTGACTACCATCTTTTTTTCAACTCTCACCAAACTCATGTAGTGATGCCATCATAAAGCAACTCTACTTTAGGAGCAGCAAACTTAGTGTGTCCATTGTGACCACAGCCTGGGGACAGGTTCCTCAGTTGTGATAAGAGGAGGCTGAACTGGGTGATTTCCAAGGTCCGTTCTGAACCTACATCTTATGATTATATCAAAAGCATTTTTTATATAAAAGCACTCTATTTAAATAAGATATTATCATTGATTTTGTTATTCAGAAGACAAACCTGCTCTTAACGCAACCAAAATAGTCCCAGGATAAATGATTTCACTGTTAAACTTCTTTATCGAGGAAATAGCCATCACTAATAATAAAGATAACCAAGCCATTTCTATGAAACATTCACTAAACCCCACAATGCAGCCCCCATCTTCTACCTTCCTCCCACTCTCCACCTCTAGTCAAAATATCTATGTAAGTATGTGAATCCTTATGGAAAAGCAACATATTAGCCTGTGAATTTTCTAGATGCAGCATTTGCACAGAAAAATTAAGGAAACTTACCAATTATTGTTAAGTAAAAGCCAGCCACTAGATCCGCTTCCCAGGAAAGTTTGGAAGCAAAAGGGTCCCCTTCTCGGAGGTAGTGTGGCAGGTGCTCATTCTGGGGCGTGGCAGTGTGGTTTAGTGCCATGCTGTGCTCGAGCGACCAGGAGTCTGCAAAGGAAATCAGTAGAGATGGCAACAGACCCAAATAAGCCGACTTGAATCCGGGTTGTGACCATGTCCCGCTCTTTGAAATGCAAATTTCTGAGACCATGCTTGATTCCCTAATTAATAACTGGTGAGTATTTTGACGTTTTTTTCAGTGACCCAAATATGTGAGTATTCAACTATACAGTGTGCAGACTGAGTGTCCAAGACTACATTATGTCATTTCTTTATTATGCTACTCTCCTGTGTCACTTCACCTCCCCCTTGGGTGAATAAGACATTGAAGGCCAAACCCCATCCATTTTACTGTTGCTTAGAAGGTTTTATAAAGGGCTGAGCTAAGAGAAGATACTTATAGGCAGCGCACAGTATATCTGTATGTCTATATAGATCTCTATAACTATACAACTATATCTATATGTAAAGGGGGAGAGGAAGAACATTCCATCACTATTTAAAATATATTGTGAATATATAAAATGTTTTTTTAATTTTCCAGAGTACAATATATTTTTAATTATCCAAATTGCCCAGAAGAGCACCTCTATTGGTTATATGTTCAGTGAGCATTAGAAGTTTTCCAAAAGAAGAAATAGAGTCATTAGTTATTAGAGCATTGAATACAAAGGAACATAGTTCTTCACTAAGTGAACTTAAAAACTAGGAGATTTTAAAATATATATTGAAATTTTTAGAAATGAATTCCATCTTGGCTGTAACTCACAGGGCTCATGCACAGGAAGATTCGGGTTGCAAGTTTTCTAAAGCAGAAAGCAATTTCATTACTTCCCACCAGCATCCCTGCAAATCCATTCCCTAAATTCGTTCATCCCTGCTCCAGGATGAAATCTTGAGCAATTAGGAACTCCCCCAAATGCACAAGACTTTGTAGTGTTTCTATTGAATTTGGATTTTAAAAGCCTTACAGAAGTCTTTAATGGGTTCTTAAAAGATATATATACATATACATGTCACTCCAGCCACTAGATCCGCTACTGAAAGTTGACTGGTGTGTCATTCCCAAGGTAAAGCATACCGCTGATGTCATAATTTGCTTCACATGAATAGAGTCCATCACGGTGAAAAGTGAGGTCGACCTTGGCTTAGTGAAATGGGATCTTGTTCTAGAGGGCCTAAGATGCCTGACAGAGAAGTTACTTTTGAAATATTGTATGCAGGTTTAGTCTTTTCTGGATCTGCTGTTCAGAATCTGTATTATTCAAGTCTGGCAATAAAATATTTGAGGGTAAATATTCCCAATTCTTTTCAAAAGTACAACTTAAGTAGTTTCCTGAGGTAGAGTGAGACAATTGAGAAGTGGAAAATCCTAAAGATATTGGTTATTTGGAGACTCTTCCTCAGACACTGCAAGCTCATTTTTAACTCCACACTTTGCACATGGGGTTCCCCCTACATATGGCATCTCTTCCCTTTCTTCCTAGTCTTATTCAAATTCCACTTGACCTTCAGGTCCTAGTCCACAGTCCACATCCTTTGGAAGGTGAATCCTACCTACTTGAGAAAGGAGCCTCTCTTCTCTTTACTCCTTAAAATTCCCTGAGAGGTACCTCATCATGCTTAAATTGCTTAATTCTTCTTCTTGTTTTACCCACTTGTGTGTAAAATAACTCTTAGTCCTAAAGGGGAAGAAAGGGGGAGTTACCAATGCATAGAAACAGAACATCACTGGGGCACCTGGGTGGCTCAGTTGGTTAAGCGACTGCCTTCAGCTCAGGTCATGAACCCAGAGTCCCAGGATCGAGTCCCACATCAGGCTCCCTGCTCAGTGGGAAGACTGCTTCTCCCTCTCTCACTCCCTGTGTCTCTCTCTGTCAAATAAATAAATAAAATCTTCAAAAGGAAGGAAAGAAGGAAAAAAGAAAGGGAACATTACTGGCAATGGGTTCATTCTCATTACTCTGTAGGGTTGTTGTTTCATCACTGGAGTAGGATGAAAGCAGAGTGCAACAATAGGACCGTCACAAGTGTTTCTGCAGAACGACACCGATTGTACTACTTAAAATAATGAGCAAGCCAGCTTTCAGTGGATATACAGAAGCTTTTGGCTGCTGTGGAAATATTGCATAACACTGGAAGTACTTATTTGAAGAGTCTAATATTTCGGGGAAGCTGTGAGAAGGTTGCAAGAGAAGCATCCTGTCTAACAGAGGAGAAAAAAAAAATAAATGACCTCTCAAGATCACCACTGAATTTATGATTCTCTGCAAAGATCTAAGGTAACCTCTTGGAGTAAATTATATGTGATTATTCTCATTATTCACATCAGCATAAGCCTTTAAGCCATAAAATATACTCTACTGCCCTCACATTTGCTAATTAATGGTCCTTTTGACCATGAATTATACTGTTAAGACTGTTCTCATAATAGCTTATTACAGAAAAATCTGAAAACAACCCCACTCCTCATCATTCATAAAAATTTTAAATATTTTGTGTTACTAAAATTCACCTGAAAAAAAAATCCTTTATGATTCCACAATAAAAACTGATAGGCAACTAGAGGCATAGCCCGACCCAAATCCTCATGATTAAACTGAACATACAAAACAGCTATTTAGTAGCTATGGAAAAAAGAATGGCAAAGAAACACCTTTGAAGAGGAAATAAACATAACAAATGAGTATCAAGGAAATTCCTTTCACTTTATTGGTCTTAGAATTATCTGCAAAAAATGTTAGGCACCCAATTTCCCCTTTGATCTGCTAAGTTGTCTCTATTGTGAAGCAGGAATTAGCAAAAGGTTTGGGCAAGTGGATGGCTACTTATGCAAAACAAGTTTGAGAGTGTACTGCCCAAAATGAGCTTCCCCACCTGCTTTTGGCCTCCTCAGGCCTCCAAGAGAGTTTTGCCATTTTTTGGCTTAAGGGATTATCACCCCAACCTATACTGCTAGGTATATTACCTGAGAATAAAAGATTGTAGTCTATCAGCCCCCATGAAAACTTTAACATGAGGGAGTTTATAAAAGTAATTACTTGATACCTAGAAGCAGCCAATGGAGCTGAAATTAGGTGTGAAACAGCTTTTATCAATAATGGCGGAGGAAGGAGCTGGAAACCGTGTGATCCATGGGTACCTCTGAAAGAGCATGAGGGTCGTGAAATGTCCAGAAAGTTAACAAAGAAGCAACCAGGAGCTAGGAAGAGGATGTCAAAGAGAGAGGAGCAATGGGAATTGAAATATTCAAATTTTAGAGGTAAATTTTCTTGGTGTTAAGCCTGATAAAACATAAGCAAGGCAATACACATTCTTAAAAATTTGGAATTCCTACAGATGGCTTCTATAGGTCTTGTCAAGTGGGTATTTGCCCATTTTTACTACTGTCTTACTCACAGTAAGCCCAAAAGAGAGAAGATCTGTTATTACATGCATTTTGACATCAACTCCGGAAATTTGTGCCACTCATTAGGCTAGTGTTTTATGGTGAGGGGCCAACAACACAGAACCAAACATCTTTGCTCCTTAAGTCCAGTGGCCAGCCAGCATGGGTCCATCATTGCACAGGACAGAGACTAGTACAGACCAGGAAGTGAAGTTTTCCTTGGCTTCTTTATTCTACTCTGTCCTCCTTACCCTCATGCTCTGCCTCTCAGTTAACTGAAGGTGTCTCCTGCCATGGCCCCTTTCCTCTTCTGTCAAATTCTTCTCTTTGAAAAAATGGAGTTGAGACATTTTGTTGACATGGTAGGATGTTTGCAATATAGTTGGGAAAAAACTAATTATTGAAGGGCTATGAAATTTTTTAAGAAAAAGAAAAGTAAAGGAAGAAATATTTACCAAAATATACATTGAGGGATTCAATATTTATTATAAATAATGTTTACTTTTTAAGGATAGTGTTTACTAGAAATGGATAGATCTATTTTCTAATTACGGACATTGCTATTACTTTCATATTTATTGTCTATATTTTTAATAAAGGACTTGTTACAGATTATTTACAACATTAATGAAAATTCTACACTCATCCACATGTTCATTTGTATGAATATTTAATGACCGCAGATTATGTGGCAGGCCCTTACTGAGTTCATGAATTACTTCCCTGGGGCTTTGCCGTTAACAGGGCACCTCATGGGAGCTGACATCGAAGATTTTTCTGCAAAGGACTCTACTCAGAGCTCTGAAATCCCACCATCCCAGCAGCAGCTCAGATCCGTGCTCCTGATCATGAGCCGGCACTGCATTTGTTGTCTATCGGCCACTTGTCCAAGCCCCGGGTGACACCTTGGGAATTTTCTCCCCAGTAATTATGTCTCTCCTTGCTCACTGAGTGTTCTTTAAATTCAATAAGCACAAGCCGTGCTCTTCATAACGATCTCTTTCTTCTGTGTCAGCAGCTACAGTTGTTCACTGTGCATCGAGCCATAACAACACCCATACTAATAGGTTGTGGATCAAAACTATCACCCAAAGATTTGGATTCTTGGGCACATATAAGGATATTGTATTTTTCTCTTTATATGTTAAAAGGAAAGTTTAAGCAGTTCAACAGGCCAAGTAGCAATCAAGAAATAAAATAAATAATATGGGGGCTCAGAAACCCCCAATCCGGGTTGCCAGAGAGGGAACCTTTACCTATTAGTTGGTGCTAATGAGATCCCTGCCTTCTCTACAGGGTTACTGCTCACAACCACAAAGAAAACTTTTGGTCAGCAGAGCTTGACCATCACACAAAAATGCACATACACTGTAGGTTTTTGCACCATGGTTAAATACGATGCTGGAGAAGAAAATAAAATAGTTCAAATTTTTTTCAATCTGCTTCACTAGAAATATGGCAGGAAACATGGGAAAGGAGGGAGGGAGGGAAAAAGGAAAGAAAGAATATTTTCCTCTACAGAACCAAGCCAGCAAGAGAGCGATCAATTCAACTCAATAATGTCTAAGTCATGTAAAAATGGGCAGAGTTGTCTGTTGAGAATAATAACCACCAGGTCAATTATTCCTGAGCAGGTTCAGCTTGAAGCAAATTGACAAGTCTCAGGTAATAGGAGAATTGTGAGCCATGGGAAAGCCTGCTTTACTATTATCTCAGATTGTTCCTATTAATTCTGTGATGTATCCACTGTCATGTCACTCTTATTTCAACCATCTCTCCTCTCCTGAATGTCTGAGTAAGAAGTTTTTAATTAATTGACTCCGACAATCTTCCCAACCCACCCACTTCCCTCAGGTAAAAGGAATGAGGCCCAAATTTCATATAGTAATGACTATTTGAACTGCAAGCCCTCAGTGCGTTTCACTCACAGAATAAGAGACCCCTCCAACTCAAGTTCCAGACAACATTGCCAGGCTCTGGCCTGGGGCCCGTTCTTCTCTTCCTCTCCCCGGGGACCCAACAGCCCTCCCTAAGGAAGCAATCCAACAGCCCAAAAGTCTGCTGATGATCAAGGTGGCACAGGACCTCGAGCCTCAGGAAATTGTTAACCCTAGAGATGAAACCATACGACTCCTGTCAACATCCTTACAAACACCAGACCTGCCCATCACGCTCGAATTAGAAACAGGTTTGTCTCCACCATCCCTGGGGACATTTTATTTCCCCCTCCAGCCCTCAAATTTTAGTGTAAAAGGACAATTGGACAAAATAAAATAGCATTTAAGCAAGGGTCAGAAATTCCCTTTCTACTTCTTCAAATTCAAATACTCCAGCCCTGAGCTCATACAACTCTACAGAGCACGTTAGCAGTGATTTATAGTAATGAAGTTGCCCTCAGTAATTGTAATGGCCAACAAGAAGCCCATGCAGAAGTTTAAGCAATTGAATCTATTCATTCCTTCTCGAAAAGAAATGAACCACACCACACAAGATTTAAAAACAGAAAAAAACCGGGAGGAACAAATAGATGAAAAGACACACAGTTTTTGGCAAGAAACCCGGATATCTCAGGTGGATCAGAAACTGCACTTTAACAGCTTCTCATTGTTCTACTGCTGGGCGCCTGCCTTGTTTCACTCCTGCTCTCAGACTCTGTTTCTGGGATATCTTCGAAGCATAAAGTTGATAAGCCTTACTTGATAGATTTCAGCCTAAACTCAACAGGAGAAAAAAAAAGTCCAATTAACTTCATCAGTGTACACAGTGGTATCCAGACTAAAGATTCAGACGGAAGGACCCTAACCTGCTCCCAGTTCTCACTGCCACAAACACAAAGGGGAGGGGAGGGGATCCCATTGTCTGTACGTGGCGCCCATCCTCATAATTCCCTCCAACTGACCGTTCCGTGCCAGGTCTCATTTTCCAAACAGTAAATATTAAAAACCTGTTGTTTCTTAGCTATTTCATCCTCTGGTTAAAACTCACCAATTTAAAGGACTGCCAGAAAGAAGTTTCTCTCCCTGGGCTTCTCAGGCTGGGTTTGCTGGGATCTTGCGATGTCTGCTTATTGGTTCTTCCCAAAACAACCTCTATCCCAGTGCCCTCGAGCTGCTTTTAAACATTATCAAGTGAAAGGTATTCATTTTCTAGACTTTCCTGTTCTCTCCACCCCTCTGCTGAAAGGACCAATCATATCTTTGGAAAAAATAATCTCATCTTATTGAATTATGAGGAGAGATGCAATTTTTGGAAGCTTAACTTTTTGGTGATTAAAAAACCAGCGGCAGCTACGTGTCCCCGATATTGATCAGAAACTAGAATAACACCGTTTGCTGACCGTGCTTTAAAACACTATAGCCTTGCTTTTTTTCTTTGCAGTTTGAAACATCTCAGATCCATCTTTCAATAATCAAGAATTAAATCCAAAAGCTTGTATTAATTGTTTGTCTTCTTAGGCCATTTTTCTAATCAAAATATATTCTCTTCAGTTACCTCATATAATTGCTGGAGAAAGACCACTAAAATAGAAAAAGAGAAGCTCACAGATCATTTTTTAAATCTTAGAAGTTAATACTTTTGTCCTGACCTGGACTACAGCCCCAAAAGGCGTGTCAGCGTGGAAAATGAGGCTTCTGTGCTGTGGTGGTGAAGCAGCCAGAGGATCAAATGTCCAGCACTGAACAGGTCCGCTCCCCATAACTCGCATGACGCTTAGTGTTTCCCATGCATTGTTCCATACAAGATCGCAGCAATGCTGTGAGGAAGGTTTGGTTCTCATCCCCCTCCCCCCCCTTTTTTTCTGTCAAGGGAAATACTGGGATGCAGAGAAATTCAGCACCTGTGCAAGATTTATACTGCTCAGCTCCTGGGAGAATCCTGTTAAAGGTTGGTTGACGAGGTCTGTGAAACCCTTAACCCACACCTAACAGTGCTTCAAATAAATTTTCAGGGAAAAAACTGGGAAATTCTATCTATTTTAGAGAAAAAAAATATATAACACATCGATAAACACAGTCATTTTAGGCAAGGCTCCTAAAAGATAAGATGATTTCAGACCAGGCTCCAAAAAAAAAATATTCCCAGCTTTTCCAATGTAATCTGTTTTAAATATCCTATCCTATCAACACTGTGATTGTGCTTTTCCAATCATATAATCTCATTTTTTTTAATTTTAGTTTTATTGAAGTTTGAAGTGGACATCATAGTGATTTCATACACATAGTGAAAAGATTTTCCTCCACTGACTTCATTAATACTTCTATCAGCTCACGTATTTTATTTATTTGTTCATATGTTTACATTTTTTGGTGAGACCCCTGAAGTTTTATTCTCTTAGCACATTTAAGTTGTCTAGTGCAGTGTTATCAACTCTAGTCACCATGTTCTACATTAGGTCCTCAGGCCTTATTCATCTTACAGCTGAAATTTTGTACCCTTTATCAACCTTTTCCTATTTCTCCCAACACCCATTCCTGGCAATCACTTTTTTACTGTTTCTCTGAGATTTACTTTTTTTTTTAGATTCTACATGTAAGTGATTCCATCAGTATTTGTTTTTGCCTGGCTTATTTCACTTAGCATAATGCCCTCAAGGCCCATTCATGTTGTCACAAAAGGATTTCTTTCTTTTTCATGGCTGAATAATATTCCATTCCATATCATCTTCTTTATCTAGTCATCCCTTGATGGACTCTTTTTTTTTCCCTTGATGGACACTTAAGTTATTTCCATACCTTGGCTATCCACATGATTCCATTTTTTAAAATATTCTCATCATAAGTCATGCCTTAATTCACCTCCCACTTACTCCTCACCTGGAGATAAGATACCTAGTTTTTAAAAGCCTGGACTTAGAGGACAAATTTGTCTTTCTTGGAGTATGATTTTTTAATTTAAAAGTCATTATATGTCTCTCCAAAGAATGAGAATAATAAAAGACACTTCAATGGGTTGTGAGGGAAGGTACAGAATAGTACAAAGAAAATGGACTTCCTTGATTTGCCTGCAGATTCTCTATTGTCAAACTGTGCCTTGTGTATAAATTCATGCTTGCCTACAAAACGAAATCTCTGACTGTAGATTCAGCAGACCCAAGTTCCAGGATTAGTTACCCTTGCAGTGTATATGAAAAGATAACTAGCAGTTACAGAAAGTCAGAGTTAAGTGTCCAAGGAGAATCCCAAACACTGGAATTTCAAAGAGGAAGACACCAATGGTTTGGAAGACACCAATGGTTTGTTGACATCATTTATATGATATAATTGTGTTCATATGACAAAAAGGGTAATACTCTCTATTTAAAAGAAAAGAATACCAGTTTGTCCACTATAAGTCAGGAAATCTACTAGGTGCTGAGGATACAATAGTAAAAAGACATAAGTTTGTTTCTGCCTTCACAGAGTTTCCATTTTAACGGGGCTTCAAGGTCACTACACAAAAAACTTTTTTCTCTAAGTTTTTATTTAAATTCCAATTTGTTAACATGCAGTGTAATATTAGTTGCAAGTGTAGAATTTAGTGATTCATCATTTACATAAAACACCCAGTGCTTATAACAAGTGCCCTCCTTAATTCCCATCACCTATTTAAGCCATTCTCTACCCACCTCCCCTCCAGTAACCCCCTTTTCTCTATATTTAAGATTCTGTTTCCTGGTTTGCTTCTCTTTGTTTTTCATTCCCCATTTTGTCTCCTAAATTCTTCAAGTGAGTGAAATCATATGGCATTTGTCTTTCTTTGACTGACTTATTATGCTTAGCATGATATTCTCTAGTTCCATCCACATCATTATAAATGGCAAGCTTTCATTCTTTTTGATGGCTGAGTAATATTCCATTGTATATATTGTATAATCATCATTATACATTCATCTGTCAATGAACTTTTGGGCTCTTTCCATAATTCGGTTATTGTTGATAATGCTGTTATAAACATTGGGGTGCATGTATCCCTTCAAATTAGTATTTTTGTATCCTACAATACAAAATTTCTTAATTACAATTAGGATAAATATCTATCCAATAAGCATTAACAGGACTTTAAAATGTCTCCAGAATCTTGTGGCAGCCAATCCTTATTTTAGAAATAAACAGGCCAATGGAAATGAGAGGATATGCTTCCTAAGGATATTGAAGTAGGTAAAATCTTCAAACCCAGGACAGGGATCCCTTTATCAGATGCAGCACTTAACCACTTTTGAGACCCCTGGTATCCACCCAAGACAAGAAACTGAAGTGCACATCTCACACACCTCAGGACCTCAACCAAAAGTATCTCAGTGCCACTACCAGGGCAAGCATTTCCAGCGTCTAGTCCATCAAACTGCGGTCCCCTGCTACACAGTTCCAAATAATCTTGAATCTCTCCTTTGAAAAACTGGAAACTACCTTTTTACCTTGTGTCTCTTGTACCTGACAGAAAAATTCATGAGAGCCATGACTATGTCTCTTGGTCATTGATAATGTTCTCAGGGCCAAGCACAGTATTAGAAACATACTCAGTAGGCACTCAGTAAATATTTGTTGAATGAATCAATCAGTGAAAAAGAGGAAGGAGAAGAACTCAATGTTAGAAGTAGAACAAGAGGCAGGAAACCAGGATGTTATTGCAGAGCTCCTATACAGTAAGACTTGATAGTGCTGACTCATCCCCTCATGAAAAAAAAGAAAGTTAGGAATCTGAGTTTACTTTTATCCCTTTTCTCTTGCATCTAAATTCTTCAGATGATTAGCCATGGTACTGTTTTCTGATCCTTCAATACAGCTTTTTATTTATAAGCTTTTTATTAAGCCTCAGGCTCCAGATTTTGATAAAGGAAGATTTTCTTGTTTTTTTCATTTCTCCTTAATCTCTTTTGTTTGTCATTTTGACTTACCACCAGTAAGACTGAAATAGATAGTTTCAAGTTAATGCTGTACCTCTGAAATTTAACATATAAACTTGGGCATTAAGAAAGAAGCAGAATTGTTCCTCCATTTATATAAGGAAAGCAATCATTGTAAAAAAAAAAAATCCATCTCAAGGAATGTTCCTTCCATACAGAAAGCAAAACAAAAACAAAAACAAAAACAAAATCTGTGCATCAATTAAACTGAAGTAATCCAACTTGCCACTTGAGCTACAACAAATAATTTAGCTAACATTTTATTTTCAGAACATTACCCTGTACTCAGTTTCTGGGGCCATGGTTTTGAAGGATTGCTTTCATCTTAGCTGGGAACAAACTTGAGTTTTTCTAAATCATTTCACTGGATGCAGTAATTATTTTAGCTACCCATGCCCCATAACAAATTACTTGATAAATAAATTAGTACATTTAAGTTTTATGGTAGCTAGCTATTTTTTAGATCTCCTTATTTCCTCCTCAAGGCCTAGGTCCTTCCTCCGGCTGGAAGATTCACATTGCAGACATCTTCAAGGATTTCCCTTTCACCTTCTATGAGACTATGAGACTCCTTTGTCATTCTGTCTTTCCCTGGCACCACTTTCTGCCTTGAGAGTGTTTACAGGTGTGACCCAAAGAGGAAGAATCCAGACTTCCCAAGTTGAAGAGATGGAGTTGGGAGGTGTAAAAAAAAACAAACAACAACCAAAAAAAAAAAAAAAACAAAAACAGGAAAATGTCATCTCTAATGAGTAGATAAGTCAACAAGTCAACCAATTAAAACTGACTCAGATCCAAGACAGATGTTAGAATTTAGCAGACTAAGCCTTTAAAACAGTTGCTATGACTATATTCCATGTGTATGTTTGAAAGTTACCTAGAGGCATGGAAAGTATAAAATAGAAAATATCCCAAATCAAACTTCTAAAAATTAAAACTATAATGTCCAAGATAAAAAAAATATTCTAATTGGGAGTGACAGTTCATTAGGCAAACTAGATCAGAAAAGGCTGGTGAATTTTAAGAAAAAGTAATAGAAACTCAAAATGAAGCATATAGAGAAAACATAAATTTTTAAAAAGTAAAAGTGAATAGGGACACCTGGGGGCTTCAGTCACTTAAACTTCTGCCTCTGGCTCAGGTAATGATCTGGGGGTCCTGGGATGCAGCCCTGCGTTGGGCTCCCTGCTCAGCGGGGAGTCTGTTTCTCTTTCTCCTTCTACCCCTCCCCACTGCTTGTGCTCTCCCTCTCTCTCAAATAAATTAAATAAACTCTTTAAAAATAAATAAATAAATAAAATTTAAAGATTAAAAGTGAATCCGTGGGCTGTAGGACATCTTCAAATGGCCTAATATATGTGTAACTGGAGTCACTTTAGCAGAAAAATATTCCAAAACATAATTGCATTTTTTCCAAATTTGAATAAAACTCTAATCCCAAGATCCAAGTTCAATAAACTCCAAGTATAAAACACACAAAGAAATACTACATCAAGGCACATCATAATTGAGTTGCTTAAAACCAGTGATTGTATGAAAATTTTAGAAGCTACCAGAGAAAAAGGGCACAACACACAGAGGATAAAAGATTTTCTCACTAGAAAAAAATGTGGGAGAAAAAAGCAGTAGAACAGAATGTTAAAAGTAACAAGAGGTAAGGGGACAGGAGCAGAGATTTACCTAGAATTTTATAGCCAGAGAAAATGCATTTCAAAAGCAAAGATAAATAAAGACATTTTGAAATACAAAAGCTGAAAGAACTCAGCCCCAGCAGACCCACACTGCACTAGAAGTGTTCTAAGTCTTTAAGGTGGAAGGAAAATGATGTCAGATGGAAATATGGGTCTACATATTCTGTTGTGAAGAACAACAGAAATCAACTATATGAATAAATATAATTATATACATATATTTTTCTTGTTACTTAAATCTCTTAGAAATTTCATTGTTTAAGCAAAAATAATAAAAATGTGGTATAGGATGTATACCATATGTAAAAGTAAAATGAATGACAACATCACAAAGAGCAGGAATAAAGAAATAAATGTATAACATTGTATGATTCTTATGCTATATGTGAGTGTTTATCACTAGAAGGTAGATTGTGGGATCAAAGATGTATATAATAATTCATAAAGCAACCACCAAGATAATAAAATGAAGAGTTGTAGCTAATAAACCAACAACAGAAATTAAAAAAATTTATGGTATCAAAAAAGTAAAAGAGGAAAAGAACAAAGGTTAGATGGCGTGTTAGTCAGGGTTTGTCAGAGAAACCACCAATAGGATGTGTGTGTATGTGTCTCTGTGTGTGTTTGTGTGTTTGTGTGTGTTAGAGAGAGAAATTTCTTATAAGAAATTGACTCACATAATTCTAGAGGTTAAGAAGTCCCAAGACCTTCAGTAGATAAACTGAGGACACAGGAGAAAATGATATAGTTCCAGCGTGAGTCTAAGTCCTAAGAACCAGGAGAGCTGATGGTGCAAGTTTCAGTCCAATTCCAAAGGCAGGAGAAGATTGAGCCCCCAGATTGAACACACATGGTCTTCCTCTACTGCAGGAAGACCTATGTGATCTATTCAGGTTTTTGATTAACTGAACAGAGCCCATTTACATTAGGGAGGACAATCTGTTTTATTCGGTATACAGATTCAAATGTTAATCTCATCCAGAAATATCCTTGTAGACACACCCAGAATAACTTTTAACCAAATATCCAGCACTCTGTGGACCCTCAAATTGACACATAAAATTAGCTATCACAGATGGGACAGGTAGAAAACAAACAAGATGAGAGAAATAAACTTCACTCTCAATAGCTGCATTCAATTTAAATGGTCTAAATACCTAAATTAAATGATGAATTAATTAATTAAAAGATTAGGTAAAAAATTAAGATTGGGTAAGAAAGCAAAGCTAACTACATTTTGCCTACATGAAATACACTTTAAATATAAAGACATAAATAGGTAAAAAAAAATTAAAGATGAAAAAGAGATATACGATGCTAATGATGAGGGAGCAGAAGGAAAACGGAGGACACAGCCACCCACCCTCCCAGGTGGAACATGTGTGACATTCCTCAGGCACCCTTAGCTGCCCTAAAGCTAAGGGAAGGAAAAACAAATGGTTAATGTACAGAGATCACAATCCTGCAAGACATGAGTCTTCTTCAGTTTACAAATGTCTTAGTGATTTACAAGGAAAAAGCATTCTTATCAATAACCTAACTTCCAGAAGGAAATATAGATAAAATGAGTGTTCTTATAACCTGCTGCCCTTTGTCAAATACTTGAGGCAGGCAGAGTATAATGTTCTTCCAGGAAGCTCCAAACTGTCCTAATGTTAATGCTTTATCAGAGGGAAAAACAACCTTAACTTGACAATGGCAAGGGCTCTAATACCTTGTGGATCATCTTTAGCATATGAAAGTTCTTCTGAAAACCTCCCTTTTTCCTTACCCCTCAACTTCCAAGTATATAATCAGCTATCCCTCAAACCTCCAGTGCAGCAGCTCTTTCTATCCATGGATACTGTCCCTGTGCTTTAATAAAACCACCATTTTTGCCCCAAAGACATCTCAAGAATTCTTTCTCGGCCATCCATCCCAGAACTCACCTACATTCAAAACCTATATCACTAACACTGATCAAAAGAAAGCTGTTGTGGTTATATTAAAATCAGGAAAAGTAAATTGCAAAACAAAGAAAATTATAAGAAATAAAGGTCATTTCATAAAATAAAGGGTTGAATTCATCAAAAGTACATAAACATATAATTTATAAAGAAGTTTCTCACAAATCAATGACTTGAGATTCCATCTTAAGAAACTAGAATGAAAAAAATATATAAACAGAAGAAAGGAAGTAATAAAGATAAAAATGAGAATCAATGCAATAGAAAACAGAAAAACAAATTAAGAAAAATCAATAAAACAAGCAATGGCCATTAAAATATCTCCCTAAACAGAGTCAAGTCTATGGAATTGGGTATTCAAAGGCATTTGCCTCAGTGACTGACTGAGCAGTGGAAAGATGAAATTTATAATTATGCAGATTTAGCTCAGTGGTTTAAAACTTTAACTGAGCCTTAGAATCCCTTAGCAAACTCGTTTAAGTGTCTGGGCCCCTTTTGGGGATTCTAATTTGGGTCTTATTATGCACATTTAAAACCCTCTTCATGACTCTTATGAACACGTATCTCATCAAGTAATGAGTTCTCTAATAAGATAGAGTTCTCCTAAAGCAAACAGTTTGGTAGAAATGAATGTGTGTGAGCAATACCATCAGGAGAGCAAGAAATGGGAAGACCATTGGACTCTTCACATCACAACATGCCCCAAGTCATTAGGTAAAATGCCATCCACAACATCCAACAGGAGAACCTAGTGTCCTCCAGGTAATTGCTCAAAACATGATAGAATGTAAAAC
Source organism: Spilogale gracilis (assembly GCA_004023965.1). Taxonomy (NCBI): domain Eukaryota; kingdom Metazoa; phylum Chordata; class Mammalia; order Carnivora; family Mephitidae; genus Spilogale; species Spilogale gracilis. The sequence continues at coordinate 123,936 of PITA01004043.1, forward strand.
ACAACAAAACATGAAATCAGCTACATACATTATGAAATACAAGTCAGGGCCCATAGGTTCTAAAATAATGAGGACAGAACAAATTTCTCAAGAGAAACAAAGATTAAAAAAAAAAAGTGAGAGAAACAAAGATTAAACAGCACTTCGTGGAGAAATTTATCACAACTATACCTAAAGAAAAATTTTTTTTACCTGATGACTATGGCTAAGATGATAGTTCAAAAATAATGGTGATGATTACAATAATAATAATAATTCCTACTGATTTTCTTCAAGATTTTATTTTTAAGTACCCAACGTAGGGCTTGAACTTATAACCCTGAGATAGAGAGTTGCACGCTCTAGCAGCTGAGCCAGTCAGGTGCCCCAGTAATCCCTCCTCTTCATTGAGTTGCTACTCTATGCCAAACCTATACTTGTACAAGTATGTGTACACGTATGTGGGAGGAAGAGAGACTATATTTGCCTAATAGTGGTATTTGCCTTGTAAGTATGAGGAAGGAAACAGTCCCAAAAGCTAATTTCAAGGAATTTTTCATCCTAGATCAACAAGCCAATTATGCTCATCACAACTATATTTTTGGTTAGGAAATGTTATTATCCCTTGCTCAAAACACATAAACTTCCATTAACTATCTTGGTTTATCAGTTCAAGACCCAACGGGGTGAGACTGTCATGTGCTCCATCCAACACTCCCAAAGAGGAGGTTCTAAAAGCTCTCGGAGAAGATGAGGTAAGTTGTTGGCGCATCAGCCACTGATCTTGAGTCTCCACAGCTTCCCACCCAAATGAAGCAGTGAGGGAGATGTAGTGCAAAGCAGCTCAAGTATTACTGGGCACACTCATGAATTCTAACACAAGTCCCAAAACGTGTCTAAATGCTGAACGTTGTGGTTACATGAAACATGGAACCTCTCAGATAAAAAAAAAAAAAACTTGTAAAAAAGAGTTGTGTGGGTGTGTGTTTTGAAGGGAATTTATAGAAATTCTCATGGAATTGGCTCTCTAGAGATTTGCAAAGTGCAAAAAGACTTCCCTTCACAGAGACTTTCAAAGAGGAAAAACAGTGAGTGAAGCGAAGTAAATTATATTTTGAGACACAATTATTTTCATACAAACTGAAATTTCCATTGAGGCATAATTGGAGAATTCTTCAGGTGACATTTCTACTCAATGAAAAAATGCTATAATATAATGACAGAATTTTTAAAATCTATCAACCCTCAAAGTTTATTTTAGTAGCAAACAAAATTTTCCCAACCTTTTTCATGTCAATCAGGGACATAAGTGTGACAGCTAATCAGCTAATAACAGGGGGGATCATGGACCTCGACACAATGATTTCTGAAAAATAGATTTTATTTACAAATTTTATATAAACTATTACTGCTTTTCACTATGTATCACCAACACAAAATGAAATGTGAACATTTTTTGCTTATTCCTGTTTTCTAGTTATATTCTGTATATGGACTATAATTGTGTAATAATGTATATCATGAATGATAAAATATAACACAAGGAAGACCAAGAAAAGTCTCTACATTTATACATATCAATGTGAGTGTGTGCATTACAGAACCTTTTTGATCAGATCTGTGTATCCATGTAGCTTTTTACTGTTACTTTGGACACAATTCTAACAAGCTTAGTTATCTGGCTTCCCTGACGATAGGATATTGGAAAGAGACTAAAAGTGACATAATGTCGGGGGGAGAAGAAGATGGCAAAAGACCAGGTGACTGCATTTCGGGGAGTTCCCTAAAGTGCACTCAATTCCAGCAAAAGGAACACTGCAGGACCACTGAGAGCACCCAAGAAATCAGCCTGAAAGGTGATATTTTGCGCCTCTGGAGACAAAAACCATCCGCAAAAAGGTAAAAACTTGTGAGAGGGACCGGAGGCTTGCCCCCAGAGACAGGAGAGTGGGGGAAGAAGCCCCCAGAGCTGAACCATTGAAAACAAATACCCTAACACGAAAGAGCTCTGTGAGTGAGGAATAACAACTGGGAAGCGGGACAGAGCCCCTCTCTGTGTAAAGGCTCTCTCTGGGAAGGAGGTCTGTGCGCAGACATCTTGCTCTGACCTGAATTCCTCAGCAGCTGAAAAAGGACTTAAAAGAACACTCTGCCACCAGAGAATTGTAACCAGATAACCTGGTTACCATGGAGACCAGCCTCTAGCAAGGGGGCGGAGAGACGCAGCCCAGGTAGAAGAGACTGAAACTGCTCCGCAGGCCCCGCCCCCAGAAAGCAAGCCAGAAGCTCAGGAGGACAACACTCAAACTGCAAAACCCCAAATCGGGGGAAAGGCAATTTATTAAACTCCTGGCACTGACTACAAGTACCAAAAGCCCTACAACATATTGATAGTTTTCCACCTTATTTACTTTTTTAAACTTTTTTCTATTTTTACCTTTAAAGCTTCCATTCTAGGCTTAAAAATACATTCTCACGGTTTTTCTTCTTTCAATTTTTAACCCCCTTTTTATCACAACGTGATACTCAATACAACACCCCATAATTTTTTTTTACCTTGAAATTTTTTCAAACACATTCCTATATTTTCTGCTCTTGTTGTTGCCTCTTGTTTCCCTGTTTGCTTTCCCTGTTTTTCCCTTTCTTCTCTCCTCTTTCCTTTATTCTCTCTTTTAGGTGTACATGTAGTTATAAGCCTCAAGTCAATCCCACATCCCTATTCAATACTACCCCTATATACAACTACTGCTAATCTCCCTATATCTTTTGAAAGCGGGCTCCTCCAACAATAATAGCAAGACAAACTCGGGAGCATCTGAAACGCATTCCTTGCCCACAAGGAGTGTCTGCCCCCACCTTCCGATTCTAGTTTGTCAGTGTGTCTGTGTAATTGTCTTTGCTTTTGTATAATATAAATACTGGTCTTGGGGTCATATAGGTTGGGCTTCACTTTTAGATCTCTTCATTCACCCTGGATAACCCTTTTCTTCACCCTGTAACAGTTTTGTACCATATAAATCCTACCACCGGGCCCCACTCTGGCAGGGATTTCTTTTCTTGCTTCCTCTCTTCCGTTTTCTTTTTTCTTTCTCCTCCCTTTTCGGTGGTGAACTCTGGTTGCTCCAAAACCCTCCAATGACCAATCCACCTAGATAGTGGCTGATATAGTTAGCCATACACCCCCTCAACGACTCCTCGCCACAATGACTCGGAGAAGAAACATCCAACAGAAGAAGAACCCCGAGACTGCAACCTCGGTCACAGAATTACGGGAAATGAGCATAAACAATATGACAGAAATGGAATTCAGGGCAGCCAACGTCCAAGCAATGGCTAATTTGGAAAAGAACATTAGTCTCAAAGTGGAAGCCATAGTAACAGAAGTGAAAGCTGAGGTTAGAAAGGCTATAGATGATATGCTATCTAATTTAAATATGGTAACAGCCAGAGTAAGTGAGGCTGAAGATCGTATCAGTGATTTAGAAGACAGATGGATTAAGAAGGAGGAGCAAGAGAAGTCCTGGAGCTAAAATCCCAAGAAAACAGAATAAGGGAAATGAATGATGCCATGAAACGCTCCAATATCAGAATTATTGGAATCCCGAAGGAGTTGAGAGAGAGAGAAGCCTAGAAAATATTGTTGAACAAATCATGGATGAAAATTTCCCAAATCTGGGGAATGAAACAAATCTCCATGTCCTAGAGGCAGAAAGGACACCCCCCAAGATCAATGAGACCAGAAAAACCTCGAGGCACATAATAGTAAAATTCTCGAACCATAAAACCAAAGAATATGTCTTAAGGGCAGCTAGGAGAAAGCGATCCCTTACCTATAGAGGGAGGACCATCAGAATAACGTTAGACCTTTCCACAGAAACCTGGCAAGCCAGAAAGAGCTGGCAAGACATATCGAAGTTACATGACAAAAATATGCAACCAAGGATAATGTATCCAGCAAGGTTGACTTTCAAAATGGAAGGAGAAATAAAGAGCTTCCAAGACCGCCAAGGTCTAAAAGATTATGCAACCACCAAGCCAGCACTACAAGAAATGCTAAGAGGGGTACTATAGAGGAGAAACGAACCGAAGAGCGACACAAAACAGAAATCTACAGAGGTAATCTATAGAAACATGAACTCCATAGGCAACATGATGCCAATACAAACGTATCTATCAATAATCACTCTCAATGTGAAAGGCCTAAATGCTCCAATAAAAAGACACAGGGTTGCAGACTGGATAAAACGACAGGACCCATCCATATGCTGTTTACAAGAGACTCACTTGGAATCTAAAGACACTTCCAGACTGAAAGTGAGGGGATGGAAGACCATCTTTCATGCCAATGGACCCCAAAAGAAAGCCAGGGTAGCAATTCTCATATCAGACAAATTGGATTTTAGTCTAAAGACTGTAGTAAGAGACACAGAAGGACATTACATCATTCTTAAAGGGTCTATACATCAAGAAGATCTAACAATTGGAAATATTTATGCCCCCAATATGGGAGCAGCCAACTACATAAGCCAACTGTTAAACAAAATAAAGAATCATATTGATGCAAATACATTGATTGTAGGAGATCTTAACACAGCACTCTCAGCAATGGACAGATCATCTAAACAGAAAATCAACAAAGAATCAAGAGCCTTGAATGACACATTGGACCAGATGGATCTCATAGATATATTCAGAACTTTACACCCTAAAACAGCAGAATACTCATTCTTCTCGAGTGCACATGGAACTTTCTCCAGAATAGACCACATACTAGGTCACAAATCAGGGCTCAACCGATACCAGAAGATTGAAATTATTCCCTGCATATTCTCTGACCACAATGCCGTGAAACTGGAACTCAACCACCATAAAAAGTTCAGGAGAAAATCAAATACTTGGAAGCTAAAGACAATCCTGCTCAAGAATATGTGGATCAACCAAGAAATCAAAGAAGAACTGAAACACTTCATGGAAACCAATGAGAATGAAGATACATCAATCCAAAACCTAAGGGATACGGCAAAGGTAGTCCTAAGGGGGAAATTCATAGCCATCCAAGCCTCACTCAAAAAAATTGAAAAATCCCAAATACACCAACTTTCATTACACCTTAAAGAACTGGAAAATCAACAAAAAATTAAACCAACCCCCCACACAAGAAGGGAAATAATAAGGATTAGAGCAGAGATGAATGAATCAGAAACTAGAGATACAGTAGAATGCATCAACGAAACTAGAAGCTGGTTCTTTGAAAGAATCAATAAGATTGATAAACCATTGGCCAAACTAACCCAAAAGAAAAGGGAGAAGACCCAAATTAATAAAATCATGAATGAAAGGGGAGAGATCATGACTAACACCAAGGAAATAGAAACAATCATCAAAAATTACTATCAACAATTATATGCCAATATGTTTAACAACCTAGAAGAGATGGATACATTCCTAGAAACCTATAAACTACCAA